>CAIGRL010164488.1:0-22000 GCA_903798325.1 Fraxinus xanthoxyloides | reverse complement strand
GGGGAAAACGTTTTCTAACCTAATGGAAAATATTTTCTTAACTATTAGGTGAGAAAACGTTTTTCACCTTTTGTGCATCAAATGATTGTACCTACGAAAAGGAAGGAAAACATTTTCCATGGAAAATTTAGCATATCAAACAGTCAAAAAGTAGAAGTAGGAAAATTCCAGGGAAAATGTGGCCAATCAAACACAACCCAAAGGATAATGAATAAAACTAACTATTGGAATTCCTTTCTCAAATTCTTCTGAACGGTTTCCTTTGCTCTAAATCATTGCAGGACTACAAGAAGGCAGCCAAATGATTACAATAAACTGAAATAAATGCAAGTAGCCTAATATTGCTGAGGTTGAAAACAAATTCGTGAATTAAGATATTTAATAGAAAATGATACAGAAGAACTACATCTCCCTAAAAGAGATAAAACTATAGGTACATCCTGAGTAGCTACAGTTTTGTGATTGAGTTCATAAATAAAGGTGCAAAAGGCTTTATCAACTTTAAATGATTATCTGACCAGAAACATGAAGTCTGCCATGTCCATAAATTTTCGAGTTATGGATCAGCAATGTAGAGTACATCTGCATTAGACTTGTCTTCCTTTCTCGTATTCTTCCTCCTTTTTCTCTCAGATTGGGGTTCCTTTGCTTTTAGATCATTGGATACGGACCTTAATGAGGCAGCCAGATGATCATTTCGATGTGCTGAAACAAATTTAAGCATTCTCATGTGCCAAAATTCACGAGGGACGCGCATGAAGCAAATATAGTATGATAAGTTTATATATACAAATCATTTAAGAATGCTGTATAAGATTCTCATTAAGTTTGGTAATAATATGCCATATCAATCAATGCAACAGATGGACAAATCAGATGGAAAAGAAGTAAGCCAAATTTCAAGCTAAGGTAGTAGAACGTCATGTTTCAGAATCTATGTAATAGACAACCTAGGAAAATCATGTTAAATTTATAATTTCAGCAGCATAGATCCCATATGCCATGGCCAGAGTTTTTATATCTCACCAGAAAGTATCACATCTTCCATATTCACAGACTTGCGACCAGCATGCTGAGCGAATAACTCAAGGTCCTTTGCTAATTGCTCTGCATTTCAAGAAATAATACAGTAGTTCATAAATTAAACCAATTCTTTTCCAATGAAAGACAACACACAAACTATAGACCAAACCATGTTAGCACGTCAACATACTTTCAAATGCAGATAGCTACATTCTACTAACTGACCCTTACTTTAAGGTCCATAAATGTAGTAATCTTCGATGACAAAGGACACGTGAAAAAACTAACTGGTAAACTCAACAGCAGAGTATATAGTAGCAAGCAACAATTTGAGTTGCAATATGTTAAATCTCTGTTACTACGTCATCATTTCATACTTAGGTTGCAAATTCTTGCTACAGGAACAAAAATTGTAGAAAACCAGTAATTAAGTGAAAGAGAAGTAGGAAAGTTGATTAGGCTAGATACATAGAGAAGAAGCCACTGGAACAGACGATGCTAGAAATTAACCTGCAGATCTCGAAAAGAAAAATACACGAGTAGTTAACCCCACATGAATCTTGTATTTTTCCTGTCTATTTAATAACTGGATAGCTATTGATTATTTCAGCCGGAAGTTTAAACTCCTACATGAAGCGATGCAATGAATACTTTACACGCACTCCCAATTTATTAGGAAAAGGAAAGGTGAAATCAATTATTCAAGGACAGTCATTTACAATTTGTTGATTGCATAAAATGAGATTATATTGCAGGTTAAGTGGAAGTTGATGCCAAAATCACTTGAATGTAGAAGTATTTGTGGCACCACAATAAAATTACAAAATGAAATAGCAATACTAAACCAGAAAATGGAGTCAATTCATAAGCTTCGGCCTAAGGTTTCAAAAGCTCTTCGAAGTCAACTTTCTGTTTAAGAAGCAAAGTGTGGATATAATATTACGAAAGCTCCTTTATAGTCATTAATTTTGAAATTTATACCTTAGTGTAAGACAATGAAAGCTAAGGGACCAAATTGATGACTTTCCATATTTGAAGAATTTCAATTTTTGGTAAGGAAATGATCTTGGAATTACCATATTTAGGTAAGGAAGAGATTATGGTATTACCGTATTTAGATTATGGAAAGTAATTTAATTTCTAATTTGATTAATTATGAATTTAGGTAACATGGGATAAATGAGGATTTTCCATATGGGTGAAATTTCTATTAGGAAGATTCCCTTGGTCACTTTCACCATATATGGGCACTTCTTCCAAACTATATAAGAAAGCTTGTTATACACACAATACATTCAAAAACATACAAAATTTATCAATAACTTGTACAACTTAAATTCTTCCGTACGTGTTATCTCTTCAAATTACCAACGTAAGTGTAGTAATACGAATTGTTTTTTCAATATTTAAATTACGGAAATTTATGTTATGAATATGATGATACGGAAATCCAAGTTATGATTATGATAAGGGTCACATATGTGTAAGTTCAAAGGACAGTAGTTTAGCAGCGCTAAGCACAGGAATTATAATCACGAAGTTCCAATTTTAATTCCTGCGTCTCCATATGTATGCTGTGATCTATAGTGATGCATCCAAGCAGGGTATTAGATGTGCTTTGATGCAACAAGGCAGAGTAGTTGCTTATGCATTGGGACATTTGAAACCTTATGAGCAAAATTACCCCACATATGGCACTACCTGTATGGGAATACATGTTAAATTTATACATTTTTACTCGAAAGAAGTTGAACGTAAGATAGAGAAGATGGCTAGAATTGATGAAGGATTATGATTATAAAATCCATTACCCTTCACGCAAGGTAAACGTAGTGGCACATGCTTTACATAGGAAGATAACCGACAAAGTAGCAATGTTAACAGCACAAAAACCTCCATGGAAGGAATTTGAGAGATTAAATCTCGAAGTAATCACAACTCCGCCGGACACTATTATTCGGATGACACGACACTCAATTCGCTACGTGATTGAATTAAGAATCATCAAAAGGGTTATCTGTTATTCGAATTTATTCAAGCCGAGATTGATATAGAAAAGCAGAAGTAATTCGCTATTGCTGAGGATAAAATATTGTATTATCAAGGACGTTTGTACATACAAGATTTCGAAGAATTGAGAAGGGAGATCCTAGAAGTTCACACCACTTCTTACTTAGTACACCAGGAGGTACAAAGATGTATCGTGACCTAAAAGTTATATTTTGGTGGAAGAATAAAGGACATCGAGTTTGTTGAAAAATGTCTAATATGTCAATAGGTGAAAGTCCAGCATCAACGACTGTCAAGGTTACTCCAACAATTAAATATTCTCGAATGGAAATGAGAGCATGTAATGATGGATTTTGTTGTCCGTTTTCAGAAATCAGAGAGAGTTTGTGAGGCTATTTGGGTAATCATCGATAGATTGACCAAACCGGCTTACTTTTTGCCTGTTCAGATGACATTTTCTTTGGATCAATTTGTACAACTATATATTAATGAAGTGGTGACATTACACAGTATTCCAGTTTCAATCGTATCAGATAGAGACCTAAGGTTTAAATCAAATTTTTGGAAAGTCTGCATTGGGCAATGAGAATTAAACTAAAATTTAGAACAGCTTCCCACCCCCAAATACATAGATAGTCTAAACGAAAAATCCAAACACTAGAGGATATGCTTCGAATATGTCCTAGAGTTTGGAGGACATTAGAAGAAGCACTTACCATTAATCGACTTGGTTTACAACAATAGCTATCATGCCTCTATCAGTAGGCACCTTATGAAGCTCTATATGGTACAAAGTACAAGTCACCCGTTCATTGGGATGAAGTTGGTGAATTAAAAATAATAGGACCGAAACTGTGGAACAAACAGTTCAGGCTATCGAAAAGATTTAAACTATTATGAAAATTGCCACAGAAAAATTATTCAAATAAAAGGTAAAAAGAACTAGAATTTATTGTTGGTGATCGAGTATTTTTAAAAGTCACACCAATGAAAGGTATTTTACGATTTGGCAAGAAAGGAAAACTTCAACTTAGGTACATTGAACCTTTCAAGATATTGAAACAGGTTGGAAATGTAGCTTATCAATTGACATTGCCACCAGAGCTTTCTGCAGTGCACTACGTCTTCCATGTGTCTACACTCCAGAAATACGTCCCTGATCCGAGTTTTGTAGTAAAACTTACCTTGGTAATTCGAAGGGAAAACACATGGAAGAATTTAAGTTTTACAACTGATTGATAAATTTTGTATGTTTTTAAATGTCTTATGTGTTTAACAACCTTTCTTATATAGTTTGGAAGATGTGCCCATATATGGTGAAAGCGACCAAGGAACGAATCTTCTAATATACCTTTTAACCATATGAAAGTTTATTTAAAATATATATAGCTTTGTATAAAAGAATTAAATCCTCGTAATTTATGCCAAGTTACCTATATTCACTAATGACATCTTGATCTACTCTCACGGTGAAGAAGAGCACGAAAAACATTTGAGAATTGTGTTAGGGATCCTGATGAAGGAAAAACTCTTTGCAAATTTTCAAGAAGTGCGAATTTTAGTTGGAATATGTGGTATTTCTTGGACATGTGGTCACAGTACTGGAAATAGAGGTGGACCCTAGGCGATATTCAAATTGGTCGAGGCCAACCAATGTAGGAGAGATTTGTAGCTTTTTGGGTTAAGCAGGGTACTACATAAGTTCTATTGAGGGATTCTTTAAAATATCAGGTCTATTAACACAGATAACTCGCAAGGGTATAAAGTTTGGATAGAAAAATGAGAAGGCATATTTGAGAAATTAAAGAAGAGGTTAATCAATGCACCAATGCTAACTATAATGGAAGGATCAAAAGGTTTTGTAATCTATAGTGATGCATCCAAGCAGGGGTATAACAAGACAGTAGTTGCTTATTCATCGAAACAATTGAAACCTTATGAGAAAAATTACACCACACATGACCTAAAACCAGCCGCAGTAGTACAATCCTTGAAGATTTGGAGGCACTGCCTGTACAAAAGTAAATGTCAAATTTATATAGAACATAAGAGTCTCAAGTACATTTTCACTCAAAAGGAGTTGACCATGAGATAGAGAAGATGGTTATAATCGGTGACGAATTACGATTGTGAAATCATTACCATCCAAGCAAGGCGAACATAGTGGCAGATGCTTTAAATAGGAAGACAACCGACAAAGTAGCAATGTTAACGGCACAAAAATCTCTATGGAACGAATTTAAGAGATTAAGCCCTTGTTTGATCCTCATTTTTTTCAAAATACATTTTTTCTCTTCTTTTTAACTACAAATTCTTCAATAAAATAATATTCCACGTAAACCCAATTTTTTTCTTATTTTTTAATCACGTATCCTCTATCGATCTATTATTCCAAAATGCATTCCACAAAAAAAAATGGGACTCAAACATGCCTTAAATCTCGAAGTAATCACAACTTCGCTAGACACTGTTGCTTGGATGACATGACTATCAGTTTGACTGACACTACGCGCTCGGATTAAGAATCATCAAAAGGGTGATCAAGTATTCGAATTTATTAAAGCCAAAATTGACATAGAAAAGTAGAAGCGGTTCACTGTTGTCGAGGATAAAATATTGTATTATCAAGGACGTTTATGTATACCAGGTTTTGAAGAATTGAGAAGGGAGATCCTAGAAGAAGCCCACACTACTCCTTAGTACACCAGGAGGTACAAAGATGTACCGTGACTTGAAAGTTATATTTTGGTGGAAAAATATTAAAAACGACATCGCCTAGTTTGTTGAAAAATGTCTAATATGTCAAATAGGTGAAAGCTGAGCATTAACAACTGTCAAGGTTACTCCAACCATTAGATATTCCGAAATGGAAATTAGAGCATGTAATGATGGATTTCATTGTCGGTTTTCCGAAATCGGTGAGATATCATGAGGCTATTTGGGTAATCATCGATAGATTGACTAAATCAGTTCACTTCTTGCTTGTTTAGATGACAATTTCTATAGATCAATTCGCACAATAATGAAAAGGTGAGATTGCAGGTGTTCCAGTTTCAATTGTATTAGAGACCCAAGGTTTACATCAAACTTCTGGAAAAATCTACATCGGGCAATGGAAACTAAACTAAAATTTAGTACAACTTTCTACCCCCAAACAGATAGACAATCTGAGCGACCAATTCAAACACTAGAGGATATGCTTCGAATTTGTATTCTAGAGTTGGAGGACATTGGGAGAAGCACTTACCATTAATCAAGTTTGCTCACAACAATAACTATCATGCTTCTCGATATGGCACTTATGAAACCCTGTATGGGAAAATCGTGGAACAAACAGTTCAAGCTATCAAAAAAATTCAAACCAGTATGAAGACCGCCTAAGACAGACAAAAAAATTATGCAAATAGAAGGCCAAAAAAACTAGAATTTATTGTTCGAAATCGAGTATTTTTAAAAGTCACACCAATGAAAGGTATCTTACAATTTGGCCAGAAAGAAAACTTCAACCGAGGTACTTCGGACATTTCAAGATTTTGAAATGAGTTGGGAATGTAGCTTATCAACTGGCTTTGCCACTAGAGCTTTCTACAATACACGACATCTTCCATGTACCTACACTCAGGAAATACTTCCCGATCCAAGTCAAGTAGTAAAACATCAACCTTTGAAAATTTAGCGGGACTTGACTTATGAGGAAATCCCACTTTACGTTATAGCTCATAAGGTACAAAAGTTTCACAATAAAGAAATATTGTCGGTTAAAATGTTATGGCAACATCATTCAGTTGAAGAGGCAAATTGAAAAAGCAATGATGAAATGCGATCTAAGTCTCCCCAACTGTTTGACAATGATATGTAAGATAATTTTTTAGGACGAAAATTTATTTTAAGAGGGCTAAATTATAATATCTCGAAAGTTCCTTTATAGTCCTTAATTTTGAAATTTATAACTTAGCGCAAGACAATGACAGCTAAGGGACCAAATTGATAACTTTCCATAGTTAAAGGACCCAATGTGCACTCTTTACAATTTTTGGTAAGGTAATGATCATGGAATTGCCATATTTAGGTAAGGTAGAGATTATGATATTGGCGTACTTAGATTATGGAAAATAATTTAATTTCTACTTTGATTAATTATGAATTTAGGTAACTTGGTAAAAATTAGGAGGATTTATTATATACATAACTATATAGAGTGTGTGTGTGTGTGTGTGTGTGTGTAAACTTTCATATGGGTGAAAGTTATACAAGGAAATCCCTTCCTCGATCACTTTCAACATATATGGACATTTCTTCCAAGTTATAGAAAGCTTGTTAAACACACAGGACCAAAAAAAAAATACAAAATTTATCAATCAGTTGTAGAACTTAAATTCTTCCATACGTTGTTATCTCTTTTACTTACCAACGTAAATGTAGTAGTACGAATTGTGCTTTCAACATTTATATTACGTAAATTTATGTTGTGAATATGATATGGAAATTCAAGTTATGATTATGATAAGGGTCTCATATGTGTAAATTCAAAGGACCAGAGTTTAGCAACGCTAAGCATGGGAATTATAGCCACAAAGTCTGGATTTTAATTCTCGTGTCTCCATATGTATGTTATGATTTTTTGTATTTAAATATGAGATGCAATTCATTATTACCCATTGAGATTTATTTCTCACGTGTACATATTAAATCTTTTATAGGTAACTAAAAAGGCGGGTTCGAAGCAGTCGGAGGCGGATTGTGCTTGCATTGGTGAAAAAGGAAGAATAATTTATGTAGTTAAGGATTTTAGTAATGTTCATTTTATTTTTCTTTAACCAATCCTAAATCTTTGCATTTTAAAAAAATATTGCCCTTGTTTGACTTCCTTTTTTTTATTCTCTTTCTCATTTTTTTTCTTTCTCCATTTCAATCAAACATTCTATCAATAAAATAATATTACACATAAACTCAAAAATCCTCCTTACTTTTTAACCACCCATTTTTCCATCAATCACTATTCCAAATCAAATTCTTCTCCAAAATGGGCATCAAACACAATCATTATGTTTTTTTTTTTTTTTTTTTTAAAAAAGTATTATAAGCATCCAAATTAATTACTCCAAATCCATTCATATTACCATTTCAAAATTTGCTCTATCCCGCTTGAGACGATGAACAANAATATGACTATGCCCTTGTTTGACATCCATTTTTTTCTATTCTCATTCTCATTTTTTTTCTCTTTCTTCATTTCAACCACACATTTTATCAATAAAATAATATTACACATAAACCCAAAAATTCTCCTTACTTTTTAACCACACATTCTTCCATCAATCACTATTCCAAATCAAATTCTTCTCCAAAATGGGTGTCAAACACAATCATTATGTTTTTTTTTTTAAGAAAGTATTCTTTAAGGTATATTCACAATGATTCCAAAGTTAAAAATCTGGGTCGTTAGTGGAGTTTGATAGACAGCGGTTGTAGTCTCGTTTATGAATAACGTAGAAATTATACTTCAGCAAACACTCTAAGAAACACAATGCTTCTCACTTCAACATTCACATTTTTTTTCCTTTAAAGATAGATAGTTGAACGAAACAATCTTACTATTGAAAATCGAAAGAGATAGGGAAAGACTTTAAAAATGTCATTTCCCTTATGTTATATGGCACATGAATCATTACAATTCATAAGAATGGCAAGTGAACCTGTAATATACTAAAGGCTTGTTAGGCAGATTTTTCTAAAATCATTTCAACCGTACATTCTATAGGACCAAGAACTTTTCCTCACTTTTCAACCACAAATTCTTCAAAAAAAAAAAAAAAATCATTTTTCAAGTGAAATATACTGTGCTTAACAAGCTTTAAGTGTCACATAAGTTGAGAATCATTTTTTTGGACATCAATGCCCTCACTCGATAATTCCTGATTTGGCCCTCAATTAATATTATCACAATGAACTCTCAATTAAATATTTACGTGTATATACATATTTTTACTCGTGTGCATCGTTGTGCACATACATAATTAAATTACCATATACTTGTGACTATTACATATGCACATTTTACCAACCATTCAACTTCAAATCCATTTAGATTCCACACAATGATAAGACAGCCCTCTCTCCACCCTATATTTGTACATTTCAAAAAACTAGTCATAGTCAAATGTATGTTAAACATTATTTTTAATTTTTCACCTTTTATGTAATAATATAGTCTATTATTATTTGAATAGAAAAACACAAAAAATGCTAATCACACAAAAAAAATCCAAAAAAAGGCAATGTGAGTTCTAAACCTCTTGATTATGCAGTGTAGACTTCCTTCTTCCTCACCCATTAATGCCCCAAGGTAAACCAAAGTAATCAATATGTGATTTTTTATTTTTATTTTTTGTGCACATATTTAAAATTTTGTGATAAATGTATTGAGATACATGACACAATAATATGGTGGAGGTGGAGAGGTTTATCGTTGTCAATTTTTGGAATCTGAATAGGCTAAAAGTTGAATGGGTGGTGAAATGTGAATGATATAATGGTGACATGTATATTGTAATTTAAATGCATATGTGGGCTAATAGTAAAAATATGTATATAGCACAAATGTTGAATTGAGAATTTATTAATATAATATAAATTGAGGGGCAAATCAAGAATTATCAAATATTAGTGAGGGCATTGCTATCTAAAAATTATTCTCAACTTATGTGACTAATTATTACGCAGTTGATTTTCCAAAAATCCAATGAAGAAGCATAATTTTTGAGGTGCTATATATGAGATTATCATCTGGGAATCTCTCTAGAGCTAATATCTTCAGGAAAATTATTCAAGAATTGTGACAAACAAAGCCACCAGGAAATGCAATGCACTTGGCACTAAATTCTCAGAAAGCATTTAAAAAAAATGCAAATGTAGATTTCAACGAAATGCTCAAACAAACATTGGCCCACACCTAAAATTACTTCGAAAGAAAACAATTTCCTTAACTGATTCTATTCCATGGAAAAAGCACAAAAAATGCAAGTGAAAAAAGTATTCTTGCATTACGTAAATGCTCACATATAGGGTAATGGTGAGAGCAGAGAATTACGGGCATATTTGAAGGCCAAATCCGAGACGCAGGCCACAATAGGTTCAGAAATTTGCATACCATTTTTCTTCCCTGAACAAAAAATAAAAGTAAAAAATCAATTTAATTGTATCAAAAACCGACAATGTAGATACAAAATTCTGTGAATAATTGTATATCTAATTTTGAAACCTTCGGCTTCGGCAATGGAGATTGTGCTGAGTCGGAATCGATCCCGCAAGATTTCGCCCGCCATTTCTTCTTCTTCATCATCATCTCTCTCCATATCGCTTCCCATTTGAGCTCTGATTATTGTTTTATTGTCGTTCTGTGAATTGAAATTCCCAAATTGAATAAAATTAGGATCGCGAGTATTATTCGCTAATCCAAAACTTTTTTCTATTTATTTATTATTTAAAATGATTATAAACCACCCTCAACAAAATAGGGTAAATTTTGACTGCAGAGACACTGAACTTTAATTTGCTTCAGTTGAGTCACTGTTTGGAGCTTCAATTTTAAAGTTTTTAAATTTCAGTACAAAACTCGGTCGCCCATCATCTCCTAATGGATAAAAATTGCTTAATTAACAATCATAACAAAACGAAAGTGATAAAACAAAAGAGGGATAAAAACCTTTTACGACTATGTCATCAACAAAGAATTTTTTCCCTAATTCCAAACAATAAGCCTACCATTCGTGAGTGAGGAGCCAATGATCTTGATCAGTAGAGGTACCCATTGAAACCCCAATTACTTTCATCATCATCAAGGGCTATGGCAATGTATTTAAATGAAGGCTATGTTTGAGCCATTTTTTTTTTAATGAAGAATGAATTTTGTAATAGTAATTTTTGAAGAATGTGATTTTCAAAAGTAAAAAAATTGGGTTTACGTGCAAAATTTAAAGAATGGTGCTAAAATAGGGGCTAAAATGCATAAAGAATATTTTTGCTTCATTTTAATAGTTTTATGACAGTGTAATAAATTAGTGTGTCTTACAATGATTAAAGTGAATATTTATTGTGACATTTAGTAGTTTTCATCCATTTGAAAGACGATATTTGATGGAGTAATAAAATTTATAACTAAATTTAGGTTTGGTGACTCAATTTGTAATGAAACTGAAGTTTAGTAAACCAATTAAGATAAAATTTAGAGATTGAGTTGAGATTTTTCTCAAAGTTCAGTGACCTTATGTGAAATTTACCCTATAAATGCTAATGATGCGCGGGAAAGAAGTGGAAGCCATATGGAAATCGTTCAATTATTTTGGCTTTTGTACCCCGAAATCGCTCATTAATGTAAAATAAAAAATAAAAAGGTAATCTAGCATTAAATGGTGCTCGTGATTAGTCACATAAATTATGTATGGATGTATTTTATTTGTAGGCTGTATTGTTTGAAAGAACATTTTATTTTAAAATCCATGTTTCATGGTGGGCAGATTTTCAAGAACCTTGTGGAATTGAACCCGAATCAAATAGAATTAATCAGTTTGATTCCGGTTGCTATATACTAAATGGATCGATTTTTCGACCATGCATTGAGAACTGTTTGGTTCCGATCCAATCATCAATACTACTTTGAAAATTAATAGGGAATTCGATTATCTTAAATTTCTCTTTTTGTTAGTATATTGTGTTCGTACAAATTACGGAATTGTTGAGAGTAATAATTTAGTGAGTAAATAATATCGTCCTACAAGTAATAAATCTTAAACTCAATTGTGTGAATTCGTCATTAAATTCGAATATAGTTTTATTGAAATAAGAAAATCATATTTTTCTCTTCGAAAACATACTATGCGACAACATAGTTCAGCTAAATTCTCCCTGAAATTCTCTAAAGCAAACGATGCGACTGCATAGTATTTACACTATGTGACAACATAGTTGAGCTTAAAAATCAATTGTTGCATTTTAGTCCTCGAATTCCATTTTCTCGTTGTTTGACCTCTTTTCTAGTTTCTTCTTCCCCCAACACTTCATTCCTTCACTCAATTGGTTTTTGATTCTTTCACATCCTTATTTCTTCTTCTGAGTCATCTTTTGGCTATTTGTACTTTGATCCCAGAACTTTGGTTTTCTTCCATTTTAGTCTTTGCGCTTATTTTTCCTCAATTCCACCATGTTCATCAATGTTAACTTACAATACATAATTTATATAGTATTAAACCATATTTCAATATATTTGCCAACAATTATCCATTTTTTTTTTGCCTAAATAAGTGTGCAAAGCGCATTTATTAGTAATCTAGTTGTATTTAATTATCTCTCATTGAGGTAAGTTAAACATATTCTAAGCACAACCTGATCATATTCCTCATCTGAATTCATATGCAAATTAATGTATTCAATTACATGATTATCTAGGTGATTGCATACATTGTAAATATGTCTTCGTCAATGCTTCCTTCTGGCCTACCAAAAATGATACTCCATCAATATTGTGGAGTCCTACTATACTCTTAAATGTCTCTATGTTAGATGATCACATAGTCTGATTTTCTGTTATTCTCTCAAATATGTCATAGGCATCGTCTATGTGCATCTTCATCGTTGATACACCTATTGAAGTATGTTACAGTATTCGGGAAGTAAGCCTAAATAGAAAATGTAGATTGGACTTGTTTAGAGACTTAGAGGTTGTGACACTTCCTAAAGTAGTCTTTGAGACTTTCTCATGCTTTTGGGTAATACTCGAGATCCCTTTACTTGAATGTTTGTTTCCCATTTCTGATCTAATGGAGTCGAGAAGATTGAAAGAACTTCATTGTGAATTTTCTCTTGGAAGGTAATGAATGTAACCAATCTCTTATGCTATCCTTCAAGTTGTGAGAGAATAAATACATTCGAAAGGCATTAGTTGACATCCCTTCATGACTAATGACTTCATAAAATAGTAAAAAGGTTCAAATATGTTTGTGTAGATTTTCACTTACTTTCCCTATGAATCTGATGTCATTATGATCCTAGAACAGATTGATGACATTTAGCCGAAAATGGAAATTAATCTGCCCAAAAGGAGGATAAATAATATTGGGTTGAGCAGGAGCTGGAAGGAGAATCACATAATCCCAAACTAACATGTCACCATTGTTGGCAACTGTTCTCGACTAAATTGGCTATAATGGTGGAGCATGTGGTAACTGATCTTAAACCTGATTCAAATTTTCTTCTATTATATGATCTCTTCTTTGTCTAAAGGTTCTTTCAATCTTGGGATCTATCAAAAGTAGCTCGATCTCATCAGAATCTACGCTTGGCATTTATCAAAAGTAGCTCGATCTCATCAGAATCTTGCATAGATTGTTAGTGAAGACTAACAAAAATCAAAACACAAGAGAAATTAGGTTACCGATTAATAGCCTAAAACAATTAAAAAACTGAATCCAAAAAATAAATTAATAAACTCTATTAAAAAACTTTGTTCCTCAACAGTAGTGCCAAAATTTGTTCGTGCAAATTTTACAAGCGTACGGGATCGTTGACAAGCAATAATTTAGTGAATAAAGAATATCGTCCCACAAAAAATAAATCTAAAGTTGAATTGTATTAATTAGTTATTAAATTCAAATATAATGTAACAAAAAAGACGACTTGTTTATTTTTTCTAATTTATTCTATTAATTATCTAATGTTGTTTTGAATTAAATATGAGATGCATGTGTTGAAATTTTGAATCCACCTACTATCATCCTATTTCCAATTCTAAACTTATATAATTTAGTTTGATTTGTATATTCTTGACAATCGATAATCCAAATTTATTTAACTATCCATCACGAGGTAAGTTAAACATATTCTAAACAAGACGACCTGATTATATTCATATTTCGAATTCCTATGCAAAGTAACACATACAATTACACGATTATCTAGATGATTGCATATACCATACATGTTATTCCAATATCTATTGCCCAGTGTTAACCTTGTAGTGCTCTAAATTTATTGTGAACCGTCATGTAATACAACAATTAAACAAAGTTTTCATCTTCATCCAATACAAAAGAATCTAATCTAGCATGTTTTTAATGATAATACAACAAAAATAATGGAAAATCTTCACTCCGGATATATGTAAATACAAGAGATATGTGGAAGCAATGTTTTGTTCTTGATCTTCAATCTCAAGCCTCGATTCTTCAAAATTTTGATGTCTGAAAGTTACATAGTTCGACCATAACAATACCAAAGGGGGTGAATAGGTATTAATGCAGAATTAAAATTATCTTTAGAATTAAACATGCAATTCCAGAATTGTCCTATGTTTAAATACCACATATATAGTAAGCAATAAAAAACACAAGAATGATCATGGAGAAACTCCAACTAGGTAAAAACTTCAGGCACTTTGCTAGTCAAATACCACTATAAACGATTCTTTAACTTACAGTCTACCAAGCTAGATGACGACACATACTATCTGATCTCCTGACTGTAATTTCGACGGCTCTCCTGAATTCTGTGCTTCTGCACCAATTCCATAAGCAATTTTCGAAGCTCTCCTAGATTCTACTTTCATGCAGCAACTCCTAGTTTGTGAAATCATTTATCTCCTATGGATGCACGAAGAACACCGCGTTCTTCACCAACTGAAACTCTAGTCAGGTTCTCTTGATCTTCAACAACTCTGACAGATGTAGACGAAGTAGCAGTTTGGTATTTGGATTATAAAACTGATGTTTTTCACCGCCAAGAAACGAGCTCAAAACGAAGGTTGAAAGCGTCAAAGATGGAGAGAAAATGGAATCAATAAGTTTGGCCAATGTTCAACCTTCAAGAAAATCATTATGTGGCTTTTAAGTATTTATAGGTAAGTTATAGAATGAATGGGTCGGCTAAAAGCCTTTAAAAATGAATTAAAAAATTTTCGGACAACATTACCGCTCGAGTGAGGGCTCAGTGATAGCTTGTCGCTTGAGCGAAGGAAAGGCAACGGTCTATTGACGATATTTCTGTTTTTGAAGATCGAGCTAAACCTTGGTGACAGTATAGCGAAAATGCGCACCGTTTTTCCTTCTTTTCCCATTCTCGAAACCCTAGACCTAAAACCATACTTTGACAAATTGCACATTACTCCTTAACTTTTTACAATCTATCATTTCTAGTCATTTTTTTCATAGAAACGCCAATTACATGACATCAAAAACCTTAACAAATTCCCATTTTGACATTCTGTGATAAAACTAAAATATAAGACAATTCAAATGAAAATTACAGACTCAAAACAATGACTTAAACTTAAAACTGTCTTGAACGAATTCTTCAATTCATTTCTAAGTACCTGTTTCCTGAAATAAATAACTCAAGTACCCAGAGTAAAATGTGTGGAAAACAAGATCAATAATAAACGTAGTTCAAATAGTTTAAGTGTAAAAATGATTTAAGCAGTTGTACGTCACAATGTTTATTTTTTTAGTTTCATAACACATGCTAAATCAAGACATTATATCAATGCAACCCAACATACAAAAAGGGAACATTGACACTATAAAAAATCAAAAACTCAATTTAGCAAAACTGATAATATCATAGAACCGAAGTTTTAAATATCTTTGGGAAACCACAAAACAACAAAAAACTATATCCCCCTATCATATCTACTCATTTTTTTGTCACAAAATTACAAGGAAAGATCTAAATCTATGCAGCATCGCCGACATCGTCATAATCAGTCCTCTCCTCAAAAGCAACGCCATCATCCCAATGACGTCGAATCCAACGAAACCTACGCTAAATATATCCAACAACACCCCAAAATGTAGTAAAATCGATAGTGTGTTGATTAACAGTAGCTCGCAGCTGTGTAAGCTCTGCCATCATCCGATCCTGCTCAATCAGCACTTTCATCTGTCCTATAAGTGCAACAGAAAGGTCTATGTGAGCAGACACAGAAGGTGGAATAGACTCGACAGGAGGAGGAACTGACTCAAAGGGAGGAGGAGCTGAAGTAGATGATGAAGGAATATCAGAAGACGGAGGAGCAGAGGAAAAAGTCGAGAAATCTGAGAAATCAAAAGAAATAAGGTCATCAATGGGATTAGCTGGCATAGTCGGGTCAACCGGATATGCGGGAGCAGAAGAAGCATGCGACCTGCTTTGATCAATGGTAGTATGGCCAATCGACCCGGGCCCTCGAAAAAACTCACTCCTAGGGCTGTCACTAATCTATAGATCAAACACGCATAAGGAAGCCCTACCCTTGTCCTCGTGATACGAAAAGGTCGTAAAATCTGTTGACAAATAAAAGAGGGCAAATCAATAGAATCGCTATATAGCAGGGCATACCAAAAAATGAGCATTCTCCATAGGTAATGAAGAAGTATGAGACAAGCCAAAAATTTGTGTACACAATGCGCAACAGAATCTGGCAATCAGTAGGAAGAGAGTCAGTGCGAATCGTATCGGGACCTCTCTCAAACAGTGTGTTAAACATCGTTGAACGGACTAAAAAGTCCACCGGAAGAGTATCGGGGGTCAAGTACATAAATAAAGGATGGACGACTCTAAGAATGTAAGCAATGCTTGACACAACATTGGGTATAATCTTAATGTCTTACCCTTAAGAAGGACTCTAAAAGATGAACCGCTAATGTTGTGGATGTTAGCATAAAACTCATAAATAAGTAGAATTAGTGGAGGGACTAACTCTACTAAAAATGGCTCCCATCCTCAAGAAGTGAAGATAGCAACGAGGTAGGGTGAAGATCAGACATAATGACCTCGAGCTCAAACAGAACAGGCTGTAAAGAGAACTGCACCCAAATGTATCTTGGACAATCGTAGAGAAAAACCTAGACCTACGGAAGGAAGTAGAGGTATTAGGAGCCTGAGCATCAGTACTAGCTCTCTTAGGCGGCATCTGAAATGAATAAGACCAACATGCCAAAAACGTGATATGATATACTAGAAAGCATGATATGCATGAGATGCATGAATATACACAAAACAAGGCAAACAAGGTAAATGCAACGTACCCTAAAATGAATGCACAATGACACCCCATGATGCCTAGACATAGGTGACGTAAAAACATGACGTGTGCCGCAAGGACATGATGTCCCCTCACAGTACCCACTCTACACACACCCAAACTAAAACACACGTGACTATGTGCGTCATGCCTGCAAAATGAAGAACCTTCATTGCACTACTAACGTGACAATCTAAGACACGACAACTCCATCCTCCAAAAATATCGATTCTCAATTCAACCTCAAGGAATAACCCAAACCTCACACCAAAACTCATCCAAAACAATAACCACACGCTCAAACACCAAAAATGATCACCATCAACTCAAATTAATGCACCCTCCATAAACCAACAATGCAAAACCTAAAAACTAGATTGAAGACCAACCATTCAACCACCAAAATGGACAAAAACAATCACAAGGTTCGATGCAAAATTTGTGCAATAATGAATGACATTATATGAGAATGAAAAAAAACATGCAATGCAAAGCAAAAATCGAATGAGGAATGACCACAAGTTAAAAAATCCCAAGATACTTGCAAAAATAGGAAAAAAAATCAATTTTACCTTTTTAATTCGATGGTATGATGAAATGGCACCACCAAAGTGTTAGCTTTGATGAATAAAGTACCTAGCGTAGACTAATGATTTTTTAGAGAAATCAAGAGAAGAAATGTCAGAATGCGTAAAAACCGTGAGAAAACAACGTTAAAATTCAAAACTACGGTCTATCGCTTGAGCAAGAGTCGAGTGAGCCAGCTTCTGCTTATATCGCTCGAACGTGGCCCAGCGAAACCTTGTTGATAAAAATAGCACTAAATTTTCGAAAACAGAGAAAAATAAAATTTTATTTTCTCAATAATATTTAAAAAAGCAAATTTAAGCCATTGACCACTTGATGAACTTCAAACATATATGTATGCACAAGTAGAGCATTATTAATAGATACTTTCCCACGTACTTAAGTAAGTTCAAAATGGAGTAAAGTGTATAAGTGATTCACGCGTGTTAAGTGCCACAATTCTCTCGTGAATCTGACTCCAAACCTTAAATTTGTGAGAAAGCACATGCGAGTATCACCGTTAAATAATAATTTTCCTTACTAATGAAAGTCAAACCCAAATGATTTTTAGGATCTGAAAACGAGCTCAATTACATAAATATTTTTCTTTTCTCCCCCTGAATTTGAGTATATAATTTTTTATGTCATTTTCTCATAAATTGTATCTTATGTTCAAACTCTTGTCCATTAAGCGACTAAATGGACCCTGTAACGAGTTTTAGGCATGTTAACCCAAGTCAGTTGACCATAGGCACCACTTTATAAGAAACCCCTCGGACTTAATTGCTCGAATCAAATTGGCTTCAAACAAAAGTATAAGATGAATCAAAATCCCTTTTTTATTTATTAAATAATATAGGGAGACTTATCATGAGCAAAGTTCATCTAAATATATGTCAATTCACGTTGACAGCCATCTCGAATCTTACACATGCAGTTTAGATTCACTCACAAGATCACAGTGTGTGCTGTGCAAATGGTAAATGAAGAAACATATACTCAATATCCAAGTAATGGAAATGACAGTATAGAATAGATAAATGCCTCCTTGGTCAAAAATGTTATGTTTCAGCACACCATTATGTGTCTAGAGCATTGTTTTTTTAAACAAATAAATACCAAACCCAATAAAAATACAAAACAAAATAAAGACAAAAACATAAGCAAGTGAGATGCATGCATGAACGAATGGACTCGATGAACTACCCATCATGCACATATGACTCGACTCACAGCGAAATATGGATGCTCTTACCTTTAAGAGCATGATCACTCACACAACCTTTTATGTTGCTCTTTTTAACCCAAGCCTTCTTAGAAGAAGTGATTTTAGTTAGCCGAGTCATCATTTCAGTTAAATGGCTAACTTGATTGGCAAGAAAATTAACCTTGCTAGAGAAGTCATGTTTCTTACTTCTAGTCACAAATTTACGACACCTAGGTCTTGTGTATCCCAGCACGCCACTGTCATCTAAATGTAGGAATAAACCTAGGCTCATACCTGCTCAAAGGTTGTTGCCGATATGTAGGACGATTGACCCTACGTTGTTTAGTATGTCTCGATCCTAAGGTATACCTGACATTCTGCTCAAGATAAACAATGTTCCGAGCTTTGTTAGTGGTCGGGACGAATGTGGTCTTGGATGTACTAGCAGTAGTTTTATCATTATGTACGTAACCCAGACCATGCCTATTTCCAACAAACTTGTTCATCCCATATAGATTATCCAGCTTCTGTGAACCACTTATGAATGATTGGAGTTGAGTATTAGATTTTTCAAGATCGCTTGTTAAGAATTTAACTTTGGCTTCCAAGTTCTCATTAATAAGTATCAACTCACTTAAGTTTGTGGTAGATTCATGAATGTCACGTAAAAGTTTTTCTTTTTTTGATCATTAACCTTTTTAAACACAACTTTATTGACCTTTTTAATCTTAAAACTCTCCTCAAATAATTCAGGATAAGATTCTTGAATACCAAGTTCATCGTCAGACTCTTCCTCTAATTTTTCACTTTGTTCATCACTCTCACTCTTATCAATTTCCTTATTATATTCTATTGTAGCAATATAAGTAAAGGCCATGAAATTTTGTTCACCTTCACCACCAGAGGTATCACTATGTGCACTTAAATCTAATTCTTCATTACTGAAGGTTACTGCTAATGCATTACGTCTTTCTTTAGCTGAGCTCCTATTTAGATTAGGACATACATTCCTATAGTGACCGTAACCCTTACACTTATGACATTAAACATATTGAATTTCCTTAACGGGAGTCCTAGAGGTATTTCTCTCACGTCTATCTTTCGAGACTTTATTAGGGACTTCATTTCTTTGTTCTTGAGACTTTCTCCTATTCCTCACCACCTTTTGAAATTCTTTAATGAAATAAGCTTTTTCATCGTCCATAAGTGTCTCAATATCAATAGACTCACTTTCTTCTTCTCTAATAGTTTTCATGGCAATGGATTTAACCTTTTTAATTTGAGAAACGGTAAGTTCATAAGTTTGAAGGGATCCTACGAGTTCTTCAATTTTAACTGCTTCTAGGTCCTTACTCTCTTCAATAGTGATGACTTTAGGCCTAAACCTTTAGGGTCGAGATATAGGGACTTTTTACTCGGGGATCCTTTCACCTGGCTTGAAACTCGAATTAATATGTCATTGAGCGTAGCATAGAAATCATCAAATGAGTCATCTTTCGCCATCTTATTTCTTCAAACCTAGAGGTCAACATCTACAGTTTAGAGTTTTTCACAATTTTAGCTCCCTCGTGTGTGGTTTCTAGAATTTCTCAAACTTCCTTAATAGTCTCACACATCGACACTCTACTAAACTTTTCTGCAGACACGGCCATGAATAGGGCATGTAGGGCTTTGCTGTTTCAGTTACACTCATCCAGATTCGTTTTAGTCCATAGTGAAATATCGGTAGTGTGACCACGCCAACAACTGTAGTTGAAAGTGGAGCTCACCCAGCTTGAGCACTCATCTAGATGCGCTCATCCAAAACTTTAAGAGAATCTCTCATTCAAACTTTCCAATAAGCATAATTACTTTCGTCAAAGAACCATAAAGATCCAAACTCAGTCGAATTCATCCAAAGAATAGTAGACAAATAAGTACTATAATCAAACACCTTTAATACCACTTATAACATTAATTTGTTTCCGAGTGTCGTCTGACAGAAAGACACCAAAATTTGGAGTGCAATATTGAGTCTCATTTTATTAAACCTAAACAAAGGTGGAAAGAGCTTTAACCCCTTGTATCTAATTCAATAACATGCAATTACTAGCTTTCAGCACTACAAATTTAAATTCAATACAATAGACCTTTTCGAGTGCTTTATTAAAAAACAACAAAGAATAACAATGATAAAACTGAAGCTTGCAGAATCCTGAAAGACAGCGTATACCATTCTCCAATATTTCAGCATAATTCATCAGGTTTTTACTGTTGTTCTCCTTAAATACAGAAAGCACAGTTGAAGGATATGGTAATTTTCAGCAAGATTGTTCAGGATTAATATTGAAAAATAGAGTCAATCCCAATAAGACAAACTTAATACGTAGTTAAGCACAACAATAAGCTAAGCCTTCTTTCTGTTAAACCTGGGAAACTACAAGCTATAGCAGCACAAAGAAAGATTGTCTCATTTTGAAAATGTAGGGAAAAAACTATTAGATGTCAAAAAAGGAAAAATAAACTATGACAAAACATTATATAAACAATCAAAGGTTAATTAGAAGTCATCTTAATTCATTACTTATTAGTGCCTTTTCGTAAAACCATTGATTCACAAAACAATAGCTGGTGGAGATAATTAATGATCATGAATATATATTCCTAAACTATTCGCCTGAATCGGTATTCACAATAACCCAAGTATTCTTAAGGTGACAAGCTGAACCATCCAAAGTCAACTTAATAAATAATTTCAAGTTCATTACTTCACTATTTCTAATCTAGTCTCCATAATTGGAGCATATGGCCCATAATTTTTTATATATAACAGAAATTGTGCCAAAGCTAAACTCCTAGGCAAACTCAACTAACAATTTAATACTTCTTCCAAACTCTAGAAACTACTTGCAGCAAGGGGTTACTCTGTCTACTGGGTCCAACTCAATTCTTCAAAAATTTATATTCTTTTACCTTTTTAAACTAATAATTTGGAAAGAAAAGTTTTAAAAGCTATGTTCCCACGATAACAACTTCACACTTCCATCTCCTTCAAGGTAGAGATATTATGTCTCTTTTCACAAAGTTGAAGACATCAAAGATTCCATAAAATTTAAAATATTAAAAGATTTTAAACAAAGGACATTCCTTATTTTGCCCCTCCT
>CAIGRL010164424.1:0-10890 GCA_903798325.1 Fraxinus xanthoxyloides | reverse complement strand
AAATCTATATGCAATGCAGTATAGAAAGCAAAATAAATAAAAAGGTTAGAAAATCGGGTTGCTCCCAACAAGCTCTTTTTTTTTTATAGTCTTTAGTTCGACTTTGACAATTGAATAAAGGACACTTAAAGAATGCTTTGGATGCCTTGCCCATTTTCCTTCGTTTGACTTTGATCCACTTTTCATTTCGTCTCCAAACAGACCTTGCCCTTGTCGATGTAATAGGACTTTTCCATTTCATCTGATTCAATTTCAACTATGTAGACTTCCATTCCTATATCGGGCTTAATCAAAAAAATAATTTTTGGACAATCAATAAAGTNAAGCAAAATAAATAAAAAGGTTAGAAAATCGGGTTGCTCCCAACAAGCTCTTTTTTTTTTATAGTCTTTAGTTCGACTTTGACAATTGAATAAAGGACACTTAAAGAATGCTTTGGATGCCTTGCCCATTTTCCTTCGTTTGACTTTGATCCACTTTTCATTTCGTCTCCAAACAGACCTTGCCCTTGTCGATGTAATAGGACTTTTCCATTTCATCTGATTCAATTTCAACTATGTAGACTTCCATTCCTATATCGGGCTTAATCAAAAAAATAATTTTTGGACAATCAATAAAGTCGGAAAAATGTGAGTTGATTTCATTATCATTGATTCCCACATCCTCATTTGGTTCCGTTGTGATCAACTCGTCATTTTCTTTAATCTATTCTTCCATAGTCGATATATCTTCAGGTTGAATGATAGGTCTACAAACTAGATCCACAAACAATGAGAAGTCGTTTATGTTGACTCATTCGAATGGATTGTACCCCCACTGTTGAAATCCTTCCCAGTACATGAAATCTCCTATAAACATATCATTTTCATCCAACTAGACAATTTCTTTAAAATACTTTGCAAGTACCTTCTCGTTCAATAGGGGAGGACCATCTCCTACAAGTTTGATGTTCTCTTTGCCATGTCATCAATGCTAAAACATTATACGAGTTACTCCTTAGACGTGTTTGGCTATATGAGACTGGAGTAGTACCTTCGACTTGGTATATAGTCGAGATGGAGAAGTAAATGTGTAGTAGTTGAGTCCAAACCATTCGTCAAAGAAGAATCTCATTTTGCTGATTCCAAATTTTACATGGAAGATGAAGAGTATAATTTTGCAGGGTTGACCATGTCTAAATTTAAAATTAAAGAAAATACAGATGATGATGATGATGATACATCTAGTGCTGCTCAATCTCATCATCTATCAAAGGTAAATTAAAATTCACATCTGAAGGATTCTCTAAAGGTAAAAACCTCAAACATAATTGATCGAAGTTGAGGTATTGAGAAAATGGTTAATTCTTCCAATGAAAATGCCAGAGTTTCGGTGTTTAAAAGGTTAAAAGGGGAACCCTCCCCAATGGTTGACTTAAAAGGTAAAGCATACGTCTTCCAAAGGTTAAGTGATGATATTTCTTCTTCTACCCAAATTGATAATACTGCACAAGCTCCCCATAAGTCATCTCAACGACAACTTGCATTTTCTTGACTTGGAATTAAAACTTCTAATCCAATCCAAAGCCTCAACGATCAAGGAGAAGACGACAAAAAGTTTACCATTCTCTAAACAATAATGAGGATGAAAAAGTGTATGTTAATCACATAACTTTTGAAGAACCTCCCATCTCAAAACCTAAGTCTAAAAACTCTATCACAACAAATGAACCTGAACCGACCCCACCTACATTTGAAGAAGGGGGACAAGCTACTAAGGATAACTTGAAGCAATTAAACTTACAGACTGAAGAAGATCCAAGAGCAATGTTTGTATGTGCTCTCCTTGGTTAAAAAGAGGTATCAGAGTACATCCATTTGCTTCAAGAATACAAAGTAAGACATGGAGTTTGACCAATCAAGTAATCTCAAAGAAGATTTCGACCAGAACTGATTCCTCAAATTAAAGTGGAAGTTAATAAACTTATTGAAGCTGGATTCATACGTGAAATCAATTACCTAACTTGGATTGCAAATATTGTTCCTGTCAAAAAGAAGAATGGACAATTACGAGTCTATGTTGACTTTTGTGATCTAAATCAAGCATGTTCGAAAGATGATTTTCCACTACCGATAATAGAGTTAATGGTGGACGCAACTACCGAGTATGAAGTCTTATCTTTTCATTGGAGGATTTTCTGGAACAACTAAATACGCATGAATCTGAAAGATGGAAAACTTACAGCATTCCATACCTCTAAAGGCATATATTGTTATAAAGTTATGCCTACAAACGAGTAATGCAAAAGATCTTCGATGACATGATATACATAAGAGCATAGAATGCTATGTAGATGACGTTGTCGTTAAAACAAAGAAATGGGATGATTATCTATAGTATTTACAGGATGTTTTTGAAAGGCTTCGACGACATCAATTAAAGATGAATTCGATGAAGTGTGCATTAGGTGTCACATCTAGGAAATTCATTGGCTTCATTGTTCGACATAAGAGCATTGAAATAGTTTAATCGAAAATTGAAGCCATAATTAACATGCTAGAACAAAGAAATATGCATGTGTTGGAAAAATTTCAAGGAAAAGTCACATTCGAAGACTTATCTCTAACCTTGCCAGACGTTGCCACCCATTCAACAAATTGGTAAAGAAAGATGTACCATTTGAATGGGATGACACTTGTTGAAGTGTTTTCCAAATCATTAAGTAATATTTGTCTCATTGACCAGTACTCACATTAAGCATTAAACAATATTTGTCTCATTAAACATTAAGCAATATTTGACTCTTTATGTTATAGTACAAGAATATTCTCTAAGAACACTTCTTGTCCAACCCAACGATGAAGGAATAGAGAATGTACTCTACTACTTGAGCTGAACACTGGTAGGCGCTGAAATGAAGTATTCACCTATTGAAAACATATGCCTTGCATTAGTATTCACGGCTAAAAAAATTAAGACATTATATGCTATCACACACGATCAGTCTTGTTTCAAAGATTGATCCTTTAAAGTACATAATGTTTAGACCAATTCTTTCCGAAAGATTGGAAAATGGACTTTTTTATTATCCAAATTCGACATCAAATTCATTCCACAAAAAGACATCAAAGGACAAGCTTGGTAGATTTCCTTGCTGACAATCCAATTCTAGTGGAGTAGGAACTACATGAAGAAGTTCTGGATGAAGAAGTTCTATTTACTAAAGTCATACCATCATGGAGGCTGTACTTTGATGGGGCAGCCCTAAGTTATGGTACAAGAGCAGGAGTTAACTGTGTGACTTCCTATGATCTTGTCATGCTATGATCTTTTGCCTTACAAGAAATGTTCAAACAACATGGTGGAATATTAAGACCTTATCATTGGCTTAGAGATAGCTATAGATATAGATATCCATCAACTGAAAGTCTTTAAGGATTCCAAATTGATAATCAACCAACTTTTAGCTGAGTACGAAGTCCGTAATTCAGACTTGAAGCCATATCATGAATATGCATCGATGCTTATCAAATTCATACCTAGGACTGAAAAAAAAGGAAGTTGATGCCTTAGCTAATTTGGTCACTATTTTAGCCACGTCAATGAAGATTTTTCCCACTCCATATCAATTGCTCAAAGATGGGTGTTTCCGTCCTTGCTACCTAGTGGTATGGAAGAGAACAGTAGCGTTGAAGTAATTGAAGATGAGGAAAAAGAAGATTGGAGACAAACAATAATCAATTTTCTTCAATATCAAAAGCTACCAGATAATCCACGATGAAAAATCGAAATCATAAGGCGTGCATCCCGTTTTATCTTTTATAAGAGAACACTTTATCAACGATCATTCGATGAAGTTTTCCTCCAATACCTAAGTAATGATGTAGCAGCACGTGTCGTGGAAAACACCCACTCTGGAATCTGTAGTGCTTAAAACTCTGGACCCAAACTCTATTTTCGAATAAAGAGAATGGGGCACTATTAGTGAACTATGGGACAGGACTCCATGGGTTATGCAAAAAATGTAAAACTTGCCAAGCTCATGCAAACTTCAGCCATCAACCTCCGGAACCATTATATCCAACAGTAGTTTCATGGCCATTTGTTGCATGTGGTATTAATGTAATTGGACTCGTAACTCCAAAGTCTTCAGTTGGACATTCATACATCCTCTCTAAAACTGACTACTTCTCTAAGTGGGCTGAAGCCATACCATTAAAAGAAGTAAAGAACAAAAATGTTGTGGATTTCATTCGTATTGAGATCATTTATCAATATGAGGTCCTTGATATATCATCATTGACAATGGAAAGCCCTTCTACAATAGTCACTTAAACAATTTATGTGCAAAATTTGGATTCAAACAATACAACTCATCCATGTACAATGCAACATTTAATGGGTTAGCAGAAGCATTCAACAAAACTCTATGCAGTCTACTGAAAAAGGTTGTCTCCAAATCAAAAAGAGATTGACATGAAAAAATCAGTGAAGTCTTATGGGCTTATTGAACTACTTATCGAACTTCAACACAAGCCACTTCTTATGTCTTAGTATATGTAGTGGTAGTTGTACTTCCCTTAGAGTGTCAAATCTCGTCACTTCAAATTGCCATCCAAGCGGCTTAGACAACAAAGGAAAATGCCCGTCTTCGATTGGAAGAGATAGAAGCTTTGGACGAGAAGAGATTAGAGGCACAAATGCACCGAAGTGTTATCAAGCCCGGATGGCGAAGTCCTTTAACAAGAAGGTGGAAGATCATTTCAAGTTGAGACTTGGTACTTTCTGTACGCAGACCAATCATAATCACAAGAAAATAGGGACAAGTTCCAAACTAAATGGGATGGTTCATTTGTTGTTACTTATTCATTCACTAACAGAGCATATAATCGACAAAGATGGACTACAAATTTGACATATCAATGAAAGATTTCTAAAGCGTTTTTACGCTTGAAATTCTTTATTTTATAAATTTTTCATTGTAATAAAATGTAATACTCCTAGCTCGCAAGATGATAAACTAAAAATTGTGTTCTTGCAATGAACTACGTTCGACTTGATCCCATTTGGATATGCAGACAGCTTGAATAAATTATAAATTCAAGTTCAGTCACAATCATTTTCTGTAGTAAAAAAATACACAAGAAACAAAAAAAGAAAATCTCATCGTAAAAAGACAAAGAATGATGGAAATAAAAATTTATACAATATGATCTTAAAAGAAGATCAGAAGGTCTCAACTTTATCAAGATCACTCGTCATTGATCACTTGCAAGAAACTATTTTCAATAGATGATGCACTAGAGGTATCTCTAGGTTGTACTTCTTCTAATGCGGCCTTTGCAGTTCCAAGATTACTCTTTCTTTCAGATAAATAAATGTCAACTTCTTTAAAAAACAAGTCCATTCATTCCATCAAAGGTGTTGGATCTGCGAGGAATAAGCTGGTAATCACCTTTGAAGAATTAAGATATTTTCATCCTACCAAGTTCGGATGTTAGAAAACCCATGCTTCAGGACGTCCCTTAAACACTTATGAAGATAATTAGTCATGGCTTCTTTCAAAACAACCTTCATGTAAAGAGACTCTTGAGTTATCCCAGGCAGGGGACCAACCATGAAAGAACAAATTGGAGCTGCCCGATGATTATATATTTCTAAAGGTGGAATGTTAACTAAAGTCAATTAAGGTAGAGCATCTGGAATTTCTTGATTGATCTATGAAATGTTAGCTCTCATAGTCTCATAATTCACTTCATCTTCATCTTGGAAAACATCTATGTTGAACGCCGAAATGCTTTCATTCATAGTACTCAGATATTTGTAAGGTGGGTTGTGAAAATCATGAGTACCGAATATTCCTTGAAGCACACCAATTCTCCCATCATTCTCACCAATCTGATCTTGCAAAGAGTCTGGATTCATAGAGAAACTCAATCCTTAGGGAAAGTTTGAAAAACCTACAAAAAATAGAGATATAGAAAAAAGAGAAGAGAAGAAGATATAAAAAAGGGCCTACCTACGTTCTGTGTTCTAGGAGACATGTCTAAAAATTTACAACCTAATGGTGTATTCGGGAGGCTGATGTTAATGTGAGAGACTCCAACATCACCTTTTGAAGGACTTGGAACAGCTTGAAGCGGCATTGGTTTTTACCGATTGTTTAATCTTATATATTCAGGAAAGAGGAGTATGAAATTGAAGTTCGTTGCTTAAGACCAAATACAAGTAGTATGTTAAAAAAATATACATGATCTCCAGAACTTTTAACTCCCAGAGTTAGAGTCTTTCTAGGTGCATGGGATGCTTCATCCCTAAGACTACTATGGTCTAGAATCAAAACTATTTCATGCATCTTCTTATGCTCTACTACATGATGATTTAATTGATCTTCATTCATTTATTTGTCACCACATTTTGCACATTAGGATGAGTGGCAGGAAAATAGGGATTCCATATGCATATCTTATTCAGAGGTTAGTGATTAGGTTAGAGGTTACATTTACCAATGGAGTCTTTGAGCATGTACTATGGCCTATCGGACAGTCACTCTAGCTCAGAGTAGGTCTCACAAGCCAGGTTCTTCTTAGCTGACCGATGACTTAGCTTCATCTCATCATGACCTACCTCCATTTTTTGATCATTATATTCTGTCTTGCTCTGCTCTTGTTGCTAATATGCCTATTCTATCTAGGCATGAGTTTCCTACTTCATTTGATTAAGATATACCTTCGATCTCCACTACGACTCTTCCACCTAATTTTGGTCCAATTGATCCCTTAGTGGTGATTATGGACCAGTTATTTATTATTCTTATGCAATAGGCTCATATGATGGCTGCTATTACCTAACTGCATTGTAACTTTGAGTGACTTACTACTGATTTTGCTATTCTTCAAACTGATGTACAGTGGATTCACCAGCATAGAAGTGATAGAGATAAAGGCAATGAGATAGATTAGTCAGTTTTTTCCTTTGACATTTGTGACAAAAAGGGAGAGTAGATATAAGTTAGGATTTTATTTAGGATGAATGGATATTGTAATAAAAGTTTGATATGTATGTTATTATTCTAATATTTTGCAAGGTTATATTAAGTTTTGATGTTTGTAGTATTGATGTTGATTTTGGTATTGCTTAACATTAACATTATATCTTAATATTGCTAGCTTAATACTCAAATTATACACGCTATTTCCTTAATTGTTTTTACGAACTTTTTCGCTTCGTATTTGAGTTGTTGATTTTAGGAAATATGTTTGACAAGGAAAGTAAGATACAATTGAGTCATTGGGGTAGATATGAGTTCTATTTTTTATTTTTCATACTTTGTCATTGTAATGCTTAATTTTGTCATGAAATTTCAAAGGGGAAGTTTGTTAGGTCTAAATTGTAAATTTGCAAATCCTAGACAAAATAAAAATAATGTATTTGTAATTAAAATCAAAGAGTCGTTTGGGTAGTGGTATAAGTCTACAAGGAGTCAAGGAGATCAAATATGGACCAAGGAGAAAAACTAGCCAAAAAACCACTCGTTCGACGCCAAGCAGGCACTCATGCGCCCAAAATAGGAAGCCCGCCTGCCGCGAGGTGGCACTTGAGCGGCGAATAAGGTTAAGCCAAACCCTATTTCGCGATTTTTATCCTATTGAACCCAAACACTTCATAAAAAAAAATTTCAAGTCATTTATTGTCCCAAAGTGTGGTTGGACATTATTTGATCCTGCATAACATATTTTGAAAATCAAACATCAATTTTCATAGATCAGCTAATTCAATCACATAATCTAAACATCAAAATCTTAAATTCTTAAAACACCAAATCAACGACTTTCATTACATCTATCAAAGTTTTGAAGATTCTAGAAGGTGATTGGAATTCTGGTTTGTGAAGAATAAGTTCGTTCTTGGAAATCCACACAAGACAAAAAAATTCAAGAGTTCTGGAGTTGGTGCTGGAGCATGCAATCAAGGAGTTCCTTGTGATTGGAAGTCGGGGGTTAGAGTATACTAAGGTTTAGTTGTATTTGGACCGATGTTGTAAGTCAAATATTTAACAGTGGACATTACTGATGAGTTGTCTGGATGTTTTTGATGTGAAAATTCTTCAAGGTGGTCCTCGATCATCAAAGTCCTGGTGTTATTTTCTTTTTGTAGTAATTAAACTACTTAATCTATGTATAGGTTTAGATTTGAGTCATTTAATTCATCTGGATATATTTAATTGTTACTTGTTTCAATTAATTACTTGATAAATTTAAATTCCGCATATTACACCTATCCACCTCCCTCTAGATGTTACTTGGGTTGAACTTCAATATTTCATAGTGAATTGGTGAAATACTAAGTATTGGCTGGACATGATCGGCTTACTTGACTATGTAGTGTACTCTCTGGAATGGCATTTCTTCCTCTGTAAATCTTGACGTTCCAGTGATTGGGGTTCGAGAAGAGAATTCCATTAGATGAATAGATGGATACATAAAGGTCAGTTGGAGGAAAGAATCTAACATGATCTCTTCCCATGGATAATAAAGAATTACATTTGATCTAATTAAGCTACAGGTGTGGAGAGCATTGAAGGAAATTCATCACAATATGAGTTGTACTCCTTATCGGTAGGAAATAACAAAATGAATATATCACTACAACAAAAACAGCATACGGTAATGTTCAAAAAATGTTGTCCTAGGCCTTTTGCAATGTTTGGACGTGTGTTGCAAATCAAAGTGTTTCCGTAGAGTATGTCACCTACGACAAAGTTTATTAAACGTTATTCTACATATACTTGGGTATAATAAGTTGTATTATCACAGTATAAATAATGGTCAAACGTTCTAACCTGTTGACTTAACTTAAGAAGTGCTTCAACATTTTCTTCTAGGGCTCCCACCCTTTTCGATTGAGTTTGTAATTGACTTTTAAGTTCTCTAACTCTCCCATTACTTTAGAAATTGTACACCTTATAACTAAGAAATAAGAAATCACTCTCATATTCTTCACTGCGTGCAGGCTTAGAGCCTATTTCCGATGCTTGTGTTATGTATTTTCTACAAAACATCGCATTTTCTTTCACAATATATCGTTCAGTCATGCACCCTTCATGTCGTACACGATTCATAACATACCCTTTCAACACTTTCATATGCCTATACAAATGTAACAATCTAAAATGAATATGAGCGATTCGATAATAAATTTAACTTTAGAGAATAACTTGAAAAAGTATTACCTTTCAAATGGGTACATCCAATGATAGTGTACTGGTCCACATAAACAAAATTCACCCCCAATGTTGATTGTTAAATGTACCATTATATCAAAAAATGAAGAAGGGAAATACCTTTCCAACATGCATAAAGTTTCAGCAACATCCTTCTCTAATTGTTCGATCTTATTTCTATCCACCACTCCTTGGCATATTTCATTAAAAAATGAACATAATTTAAAAATGGAATTATTTGGACATTTAGGTAGAAGTCTTCTCAATGCAACTAGTAATAATTGTTGCATTAAAATGTGACAATCTTGAGACTTGAGTCCAACTATTTTACATTATTCCACTGAAATGCAATTTCCAATATTAGATCTATAATCTTCGGGTAATCTCAAGTTAGCAAGCCTTTTACAAAATATTTGTCTTTTTGCATATGATAAGGTGTGAGGAGCAGTAGGGATGTAATATTTATTTCCTCTACTCTCAGGATGTAAATCATGCCTAATGTTCAAAGCTTCCAAGTCTTTGCGAGAGTTAATGTCATCTTTGGATTTTCCTTTGACATCCAAAAGTGTATTAATGATACTGTCACATATATTCTTCTCCACATGCATCACATCCAAGTTATGACGTACAAGTAAAGTCTACAAATCAAACATCAATTTTAGTCATGGTAACTACATGTAAGTAGAAGTATTAAATATTACAACAGTTACCTTCCAATATGGTAGATCATAAAATATAGACTTTTTCTTCCATGTTACATTAGATTGGGTTGCATTCTTCTTCCTCTTTCACTTACCATTTTTTTCCCAATCATTTGTAATTTTATCAACTTCAATAGAATCTTCTTCACCATTTTTTGTCTTCGGCTTAATAGCAATTTCAATATGTCCATTAAACCAACTTCTTTTCATGCGAAATGGATGATTAAAGGAGAGAAATCTTCTATGTCCCATGTATGCAAACTTCCTACCATGCTTCAACCATAGTGAGCACATGTCTTCACGATAAATAGGGCATGCAATTTTTTCATTGATAGGCCATCCAGATATGTTTCCATAGCAGGAAAGTCATGTATTATCCACATCAAAATAACTTTTAAATTGAATGTAGACTTTGTGACTGCATCATACATCTCAACACCATCACTCCATAAACATCTATGTCATTACCTGGTTACTTTGGTCCTGGGATCAATAAACTTAACATCAAACTTTCCTTTGACATGTAGGGAGGCAAGTTATATATAGTTAAAATTATTGGTTAACAACTATATTTAGAACTAAGATCTTTGAAAGGATTAAACCCATTAGTAGCAAAACCTAATCTAATATTTTGAGGATCTAATGCAAAATGTGACCACCTTCCGTTAATCATTTTCCAACTTAATGAATCAGCTGGATGCCTAATTTTACCGTCTGAACTTTTATTACTTGAGGGTCATCTCAGTTGTGTTGACATCTCTTTTATTCCGAACATCCTCTTAAGTCTTAGTATTATAGAAAAATAATGCAACACTTTTGCTAGAGTTTTTTTGTGAATTTTTGGTTAACTTTCCATTTTGAGCAACCACATTTTTGGCATAACTCAACTTGTTCGAGCTCCTTTCTATATAGACAACAAGCATTCACGCAAGCATGTATGTTCTCATAGCCAAGATCAAATGCATTGACAAGTTTTTTCATCTCATA
>CAIGRL010164368.1:0-10156 GCA_903798325.1 Fraxinus xanthoxyloides | reverse complement strand
TAGGTTTTAAGAAGCTCATCACATGGGGATTCGTAATACTAGTACATTCATCATACATTCGAAAACTCCAAATAATATTCAATGCTATTTTCATTCGGTTTAGTTAAATCATTCATCGTTGCATAATTAGATTAATTTAGTTATAATTTAATTACAATAACACTTCAATTTTATTGTTTCGGTTAATGTCACGGTAATGGAAATTGAACTAATCAATCTTCGCGGGACGATACTCGAACTCAAAAAGTCAGCTTTATTACTTGTTAACGAAATGTACACTTACGGTGACTTTAATTCGAAATATATTTTTGTGAAGAATGTGGCATTAAATGATATGTGAATTAAATAAGTAATTCAATTATATATTTCATTTAATCTATTATCCAGCGCCACCTAAATCAGGCATCAATGAAACTACATAGCATTACCCATCTTTAAATCTTCGATAGTCGTAAACTCAACTAATCTTTAAGAAATTTGCTGGGTATGGAGGGGAGGGGTACAACCCTCTACCGGCCCCTCACAATAGGTAAATAAAATATCATTCACAACCCGAGAGATTAAGCTAACATCATATTTAGTATTCTCACATTTTTGAAATGCAAGATTAGTAATCCACACAATTCAATTCAAGTTTTTTTCAACATTTGTTTCAGTAGAAAATCATAGCTAATTTTTTCAAATACGGAGTTACACCAAAGCCGCATGTTCATGGAAAATGAAAGGCAACTCTGCCTAGGTTACACTCAGCATAGTTAAACATCATTCATAGCATTCCATATTTTTTTGACATATTGACACTTATCCTAATGGTTTATTTAACGTTTCGCTCATATCCACGCAAACAGAGAGATTTCAAGATAAGACAACCAGATGAAAGTGAAGAGCTCCAAGCAAATCTTTTAGATATAAAGAACCTTCCCTTTTCTTTTCTTTTCTTTTCCTTGTCTCTCGGGTGCTCGACCGAATTTTCTCCATTTTGACAAAGTGACATGAAGAAGGTGTGCTAAAATAAATTAACCCCATGTATCTAATATTTATCAATTGACTTACAACTTAAATATCTTCAACAGAAACCATGGTCCACATTCGTCTCTCTCTGTTTGTTTTTATTTCTTCATTTGGATCTTTCTAGTTGGCTCAAGAGAATAATTATATGGAGACACAGCATTTAGGTTAGAAAGACGAACACAAAATATAGATTCTAGGCGAGTTCATTGAAAGCAATAGAAAAGATGATGAAAACAATTCCATTTATAATAACCTAATCGAAAAAAAATAATGATTATACTATGGTTAATAGCTCATAACATAAGGGTGTCCATCATGGGCTCGCGGATACCCTACCAATAGGGAGTCTCCATGTATCTATTATGGACACCAATACAGGAAATTTCCCCAAAAAATTCACGCCCTTTGTAGGAGCCCTTCAGAATTTGGTCCTAGGGCTGGCACTGCTTATGTGTGTACTGTGTAAAAAACAATTAGGGTGTGTTTGACTGTATAAATTTTCATGAAAAATGACCTTTTTTTCACTCAAATTTCAACTTTCGGAGTGTTTGATTGTTATTTTTTTCATGAAAAATATTTTTCAACATTTGAAAATATATCTAGTTTTCCTTATTTTTGAGGAAAACATTTTATTTTTGAAAGTGGGTTTATATTTTCCTCGAAATAAGGAAAACATTTTCTTCAGTGCAAGACATTTTCCAAATCAATCAAACAAACACCTAATCATTCAATTGTGTTTTATTTTAGTAATTTGACTTTCTTTATTCCAAAGTAGTCACTGTTGTTTCTATTTTATTTCAATTTAGTGACAATATCACAAAATTTGCCATAGTTTCCTTACAATATGTAAAATTTCGTATAGACTTCTCTCGACATTGGTTTGGTGTGTGGGCCAGTGACGTAGCATTGCACTGTTATAACAACAATTTTGCCACGCTTATATCCTAGTTGACATCCTACTAATGTAGCATACAATTTTACCATTAATTTGTCCAACACTTAGATTAATCAATGATTTTTATTTTGTCGCATATTCAAATGTCATCCAAAATGTACACAAATAACGTACAACTGGCATAATTCTTATAACAAAGATGTGTTATTGAAATACAAATTTTATGATGGACATGTGTATTGTGAAACAATCCATGTTGGAGTGATACTAACTTGCTGGTTAAAAACATTTTTGCGTAACTCATTTTCAATTATGTATTCTCTAAAATATGTTATTCTAAAATCCTTTTTTTTTTTTGACAATATCACAAAATTTGCCATATTTTCCTTACAATATGTAAAATTTCGTATAGACTTCTCTCGACATTGGTTTGGTGTGTGGGCCAGTGACGTAGCATTGCACTATTATAACAACAATTTTGCCACGCTTATATCCTAGTTGACATCTTACTAATCTAGCATACAATTTTACCATTAATTTGTCGAACACTTAGATTAATCAATGATTTTTATTTTGTCGCATATTCAAATGTCATCCAAAATGTACACAAATAACGTACAACTGGCATAATTCTTATAACAAAGGTGTGTTATTGAAATACAAATTTTATGATGGACATGTGTATTGTGAAACAATCCGTGTTGGAGTGATACTAACTTGTTGGTTAAAAATATTTTTGCGTAACTCATTTTCAATTATGTATTCTCTAAAATATGTTATTCTAAAATACATTTTTTTTTTTTTTGAAGATGGAGCTCAAACGAGGGCTTGACAATCGGTTTAGAAAGAAAATTAGATGACTAAAATGAAACCTTTCTCAAAGTCAAGTGATCTATGGTAAAAACGTATATAAATTGTTGCGCATGTGGCTAACTTATGACTTACTTGAATATGTTACTCGGTCTCTTTCTATCTCGGTTTGGCAGCTGGTGGTGCCTCGTGAATTTCTTTCTTTTCTCCTCTTTTCTTTAGTTATTATTATCTTAAATCATAAAATGCTGTTTTAAATACAAGTTTAGAGTGTGTTTGATGGATATTATTTTGAAATAATGTATTTTAGAATAGTAGATTGATGGGAAATGTGTGGTTGAAAAAGAAGGAAAAGTTATTAATGTGATGAAAAATATTATTTTATTGAAGAATGTGTGGTTGAAAATAAGTAGAAGAATGAGAATGCGAAGTTTAATATGGGACAAACAGTGGCTTATTCTATCCGACTCTATTTGGAATTGCTGTCGGAATGTCAATTATCATGAATTAAGGAAAAGTAACAGTTCTTTCAATCATCTGTTTTTGCCTTTCCATATATTCCCATTTTTATCCCCGTCCTCCAGAGTAGTTACCTCCCTTCTCTATTTATCAGTTCTTTTCTCCTTTTCATTTTTTCAAGTTTTGCGCGCGCACACAAACATATTTAGAGCTAGTTTGGTACCGATTAAAATTCAATTAAAATTGAAAATATAATTGTTATTGGGTTTCACTCGTCTAATAATAGTCAACAATAACGACTAATTTTTCAATTTTAATCTCGACCAAACGGGCTCATGTATATATATATATATATATATACATATGAAAAAAAAAATACATGTAATGTGTTTTTTATACACATACATATATATATGTATTCGGCTTGACCCTTACCCACACGAGGTAAGACGAGTTTTAGCTCGACTCGGCTCGGCTCATTTATATATATATATATATATACATATGAAAAAAAAAATACATGTAATGTGTTTTTTATACACATACATATATATATGTATGTGTATGTACATATATGTGTACACACACACATATATATGCATGCTTCTGTTTGAAGCACATTAGAATAAAAAAAAAATATTTTTTTTAAGTGATGTGATATTGAATATGTTGTTTAAAATGAAGAAAGAATTATTAATGTGATGTAAGTAAAATATTATTTTATTAAATAATATATGATTGAAAATAAGTAGAAAAATGAAAATGGAAATTATAACTTGCCTCAAGCCATAAACTGTGTGACAAAATTTCTAATCAAGCCAACACTTTCCTGAAAAAATAATTGATTTTGCAGCCATCTTTTCTCAGTTTGGTCCCTCAATTGTTTCTTCTTCACCTGTTCGTTCACTGAAAGACCTAGTACCCAACTCCAACCCACCCCCTGCTATATATTCATACACCATCACAGACACTCACAAGCAATTTCTCAATCCACCAAGAATAAGATCTTTCTGCGCAAAGTACGGATTATAGTTTGTATCTGTATTGTTTTCATCAGATAATATTGCTAGAAATGGCTTCACCAGGAAATCCAAATCCAAACCAACCAGGTGGAGGTCAATTTGATATGAATAAATTATTCAGAACTTCGACTCCTCCACTCATTTCCACTTCAAACCCCAATCTGCAAAGCCCTAATAATAATACCAGCAGTAACCCTAGTTTTATTACATCCCCCTTTCCGCCCCCGTCAGCTTCTTATCCTCCACCGGTGGGCAATGGTGTGTCCTACTCATATCCGCCTCAAAGTTCGGATTTCCATCATCCCGTGTACAATAATCTCCCAAATCACTCACCAGCGAATCAGGATTTTGCTAATATGCACGCTCAGAGGTCACTGTCTTATCCTACACCGAGTTTCCAACCCCAGACCCCTACTAGTCCCCTTCATCACAATTTTCAAAACCCACCAAGTTCCCAGAACAGTAGCAACCCCAACCCCGGGGCCCGGCTTATGGCCTTGTTGAGTGCTCCGCCTTCCACGTTGGAAATCCCGCAGCAACCCACCATGCCAAATTCCCAACTCCATCCAACATCTTCGGCTGGCTCTGATTTCTCGTCGCCCCAGAATGTAGCCGTGCTGCCCTCCCGGCCAAACCTTGGGATTTGGCATCCGGGCCCTGTGATAAGAATGCCCAGTAGTAAGCTCCCGAGGGGACGGCATTTGATGGGGGATAATTTAGTTTATGACATAGATGTTCGGTTCCCTGGGGAGGTGCAGCCTCAGCTTGAGGTTACTCCCATCACTAAATACGGGTCTGATCCGGGACTCGTTCTGGGCAGGCAAATTGCAGTTAATAAGTCGTATATATGCTATGGGCTCAAGTTGGGTGCCATTCGGGTTCTTAATATCAACACTGCTCTGAGATCACTGCTTAAAGGTCTAGCTCAGGTTGGTTTTATTTGCAAGAGTGGATCTTATTTTGTTGAAATTATAATTGTGTACATGTATTGGAATCTCTATCGATTTGTTTTACTGAGATCTGGATGTGGATCATAAAGCTCAGTATTTTGGTCAAACGATTCTAGACATCAATAGTTTTCGAAAGGGACATCATGTCATAATGATATTATTCCGCGACATTATGTTATTGAAGGCTTTCTACATAATGATATTAAGCTTCCAACACAATGGCGTTCAACATTTTCTTCATTTTTTGGTTCATTGAGGTGAAAAATGTAATCTATTTCCAATTCCTGGATACGATGTAGATAGCTTGGGTCACATAATTGATAACAACTGATAATCCTATAGAAGTAGATTTGAAATTTATCATTTCGCTAAATGTTTCACCGTCGAACTATCAGATTTTCTTATTTTATTTTTTGAAAATTTACTCCTGTTTGTCATTTGCTTTTGACAGTGCATACTGCATATAAATTTTGATATAAAATAATTCATATGTTATGCTACTGCTATTATGGTAATTGATAATTGATAGATAGTTCGTATTCGAGGATGTTAATTATAAGCGTTAGCATAAATGTGTGGCTTCCAATTCATTAGGATAACTGCAAGTGTATCTTCTGAGTTTAGTATACTCCTTTTTACGGGATGTGATATTCTGCAGTAAATTTTATTGTATTGAGTGGTAATTGCTTAAATAACATGTTCTCTTTCAGAGGGTCACAGACATGGCTTTCTTTGCTGAGGATGTTCATCTCTTAGCCAGGTAGTCTTCTCATCCGTTATTTTTTAAAATTTCAACTTCTGGTTTGTCTTTGATGATTCTAATGTTGCTTACGTGTAGTGCAAGTATGGATGGTCGGGTTTATGTATGGAAGATTATTGAAGGTCCAGATGAAGAAGACAAACCTCAAATAACTGGGCGGATTGTTATTGCTCTTCAAATTACTGGAGCAGGGGAATCTGTTTATCCAAAAGTTTGTTGGCACTGCCATAAACAGGTATACTATAATCTGATACTCGCCTTTTCAATGTATTTCTGTGTTACTATTTTGCCCTTGGCAGGCGAATCATCTCATTAACATACATTACTGAATCATTTTGTTCGTTCCCTCTCACAGGAAGTTCTTGTAGTGGGAATTGGAAAGCACGTGTTGAAGATTGATACCATTAAAGTTGGAAAAGGTCGGGTGTTTTCAGCGGAAGAACCTCTCAAATGTCCTGTTGAGAAGTTAATTGATGGGGTTCAACTTGTTGGTAGCCATGATGGAGAAGTGACAGATCTGTCGATGTGCCAGTGGATGACCACCCGATTGGTATCTGCTTCAGTGGATGGCACGGTTCGTTATAACTTTGCTCTTCTATGGTCTCTGAAACTTGTTTTATGTCAAGTTCTTTTTGGATAGCCGCTGAGAGGGAGCAAATCTATAAAATCTGCCTCGTTTTTTCTTATTAACTACACATCTATACATCTTTCCTGACATTAATGTGGTACAGTTATGTTGTCGAGAATTGGTCAGATAAAATAGAGTTGGTTTAAGGTGGTTTACATCCCCTCCTCTGGATGCGAGCATTAAGGAAAGTGTGTTTCTAATTTTTCTGAAACTTTGTTCGTGAAGTTCATAGATATCTAAATTTAATGTAAAACGTGATTGTCAGTTTTACAAGGAACATGAGACAAATCTGGCAGATTTCAAGATCCTTAATCTAAATTATCATTGATTATAAGGGGTTGTACGCATCAAGGCTTACATATAAGCCTTCTACAGATGCACATATGTTTCATGTGTACTTCTGGTTTCATTGACTGACTTCGTTGTACTATTTAGTTAACTAAATATTTGTTTTTTTGATTTACCAAAACCATCTTCATTCAGAAGCATTCCTTTTTTTTTGGGCATAATGAATAGGGCAAATTGCAGCTATTGTTACCTTTACACGTTTTACACTTCTATCCTCAATCTTTGTTTATTGTCACTAGTGTCCCTAACCTTATAAGAATTAGCAGTTTCCATCCTCAATGACAGTTTCTAAACCCGCAGTTAAGTAACCATACACAGACAAATTTATCTCAATTTTAAAATAAACAAAAATTAAATACAAAAAATAAAAGAAATTAGAAAAAAAATTCAAGCGTCTTCTTCCCAGAAGCTCTCCACCCTACACCGGGGTCAGCTTTAAGATCTAATCGCTGCTTCCCACCACCATAGTAGATCAACTTGAAGTTTTAGAGTCCAGTAAAGTTTATTTTCAATAATTATCTGAATTTCATTCATAAATATTCAAATAGAAAGTACTTGGAAACATTTCTAATTCAAAAGGTGCAAATACTTTACCCAAGCCCAAGTGAAATGGAGTTTCATTATTGTCGAAGACTAGGAAATAGGATTTGGGTGGCACAGGAAAAGCAATTTTGGGGATTTGGTCAAATTCTTTCTTTTAGATAAATGGGTTGGAATTTTGATTTTAGATGTTGGTAGGAGTCATGCAGGGAAGGAGATTTGCGTGTTGGTTTGGATAGTTGTGATTAGATGGAGTTCATGGTGGCACACGGAAGGCCAAACCAAACCTAATCTTTGGCGCGCCGCTATATCCAATTAATTCAAACAATCCTCCTTTAGTTTAACCTTCAAAATTAGTAACAGCAGCAAGCTCAGAGCCGTAAGTTGTTTTGCTGCCATCCACGAACAGACGAAGGATGTTGAAATCAGTTTCCCAAATTTTGATGGCGAAGGGGGGCAGGTGGAGGTTGGCTATAAACTGTTGTCATGCTTTTCTTGTTTGAACTTTGGAATATTTGTGATGGGTGGTGACCGTGACATGGGGATGTTTGGGGGGTGGTGGAGGAAAAGGTGGCAGTGACGTCTGGGGTTGCCGGATTTGTTGGGGAGATAATTTTTTTTTTCTATTTAATTATTTTTTTGTTTTAAAGCTGGGGGAAATTTGTCTTTCTATAGTGAATAAATGGTAGTTTCTGACTTAAAATGTTATCGGGATGGTAGCTACTAATTTGTGAAAGATTGAGGATAGTAATGTCAGGAAAAAAGATTGAGGACGTTTGCTGTAATTTACCCTAATGAATAATACTTCATCTCTTCTTATTGCTATAGCATCTCTCATTATGCACAATGCTAAGCCAGACTTATTCTACTTTTTATTGGTTCATGTGTTGTGTTGGTCTTTTATTGTCTATTTTGTCTCGAATATGTGGGTAAAATGTGAATATAATGATAAAATGAAGAAGCTATTACTTGAGATGTAGGCTATTGTTTGGATATTTCGACTAAGATTTATTAATTTTCTTAATGTTTCCTTTTCAACTTCTTGTCGTCTTGACCAAAGTACCTTTGTTGTGTTATTGGAACAATATGCTCTCATTTGCACACGATCCAGAAATTTTAATACTCTAAATGAATACATGTTACCACCAACTTACCTTTTTCGAATAGAAGACACCTTGATTTGTGGTCATTGGATGAATTCGGATAACACTCACCTCCGTTAGTGGTGTTTATTTTCTGCTGTTTGAGATGCTTCTAATTTGGAAATACTGGATAACAAACTACTGAGTTCATTCTTAAATTATTTGTAATTATTGAAGCGTACTTGGATAATTTGGTTATCTAGTTTTAAAGCCTTTTTATGTACTTCTTTTTGGCAGATAAAGATTTGGGATGATAGGAAGTCACTCACAATTGCAGTACTCCGGCCACATGACGGCCAACCAGTTAATTCTGTTACATTCTTGGCTGCTCCTCACCGCCCAGACCATATCATTCTTATCACTGGGGTACTTGCTGTCAAAATTTCCTTCTTTCATTGCTTTCCTCCGATATTTTTGACACTTCAAACGTTTGAACTCTCACTTGTTTCATTTGAGGACTTTTTTAAGTTCTAATTGTCCTTTTGCATCCAATTATTTTTATTTTTGTCCATATGCATTTGCTTCTGAGCTTCCTTCACTGTGTTTAACTTATAAAGGATGGGTTCAGGGTCCATTGAATCGGGAAGTGAAGATATGGGCATCCGCAAGCGAAGAAGGTTGGTTACTTCCTAGCGACGCTGAAACATGGCACTGTTCCCAGACATTGGAATTGAAGAGTTCAGCAGAAGCTCGAGTAGAAGAGGCTTTCTTCAATCAAGTTTTAGCATTGTCACAAGCTGGTCTTCTTTTACTGGCAAATGCCCAAAGAAATGCTATATATGCTGTGCACTTAGAATTCGGTCCTAACCCAGCAGCATCCCGCATGGATTACATTGCAGAATTTACTGTCACTATGCCAATACTGAGTTTTACAGGGACGACTGAATTACTGCCTCAAGGTGAACAGATTGTTCAGGTGTATTGTGTCCAAACCCAGGCTATTCAGCAGTACGCATTGGACTCTTCACAGTGCTTTCCACCCCCATCAGAAAATGTAGTTTTTGAGAAGTCAGACTCTGGCATCTCATATGATGCTTCCGGTAGTGAAGTACTTGCCAACATGGAGTCTTCTGGTGGTAAACCGACTGAGATTCCTAATGAAACACCTAACTTAAAGGAATTTGCTACCTCAAGCATGGAAACCAAAATGATTCCTTCATCTGCAGTAACTGATGATAAAACTAGTGCTTACATGGCATCACCTCCAGTTCCTTTGAGCCCCAGGTTGTCTAGAGAACTCTCTGGTTTTAGGAGCCCGTCCGGCAGCTTTGAACCAGGTCTTCCGGTCAACGACCACAGTAATGATCCTAAAGTTGTTGATTATTCAGTTGATAGACAAATGGATGCCTTACATGCAAACTTGTCTGATGTTCCTTCACTGGATGATGATTCAAGGAAGGACAAAAATAAACTTTCTCAAGATGATATTTCTATGACCACTAATCACCCTATTAAGTTTAAGCACCCCACTCATCTGGTAACCCCATCTGAAATATTGATGGCCAATGCATCATCTGAAGCGAGCCATGCTAATGAGCCTAAAAATGAGGGTGAACTAACCATTCAAGATGTGGTGATTAGTAACGATACA
>CAIGRL010164357.1:0-16052 GCA_903798325.1 Fraxinus xanthoxyloides | reverse complement strand
ATCCATTATAATGAGTTTTTGGGATAATATATTTTGAAATAGTAATTTATTTATTTTTTTAAAAAAAGTGTGGTTAAAAAATAAATAAAATATTTTGGATTTACAATAATATTATTTTATTTGAGCATGCATGGTTAAAATAAGGAAAGAGAAAAATATATTAAATTATAATGGAGACCTGGCTAATTTGACAATAAAAACACAATGTAAACAATTGAACATAAATGTGATAATTTGTGAAGTTTATGAATATTTCATGCTATTAAAATGTAATGTAGTTATCTAGATTATGTTCATATTCTTCTCCCTTTAAAATAGAACTATTTAATTCTCTAATCAATTTTAATCATATTTCACATAACAAAATATTTTGTTTGTAAATTAAAAAAATTCTTACTTTTTAACCACATATTCTCCACAAGGGTAATGAGCACGTAATGTCCGTACCTTCCACTATTATTGTGGAAAATATTCTTATCTTTCATTTTTTTCGCATTTTGACTCTTATTTTTACCTTTCATTGTGCAAAAAATCATTTTCATCAAATTTTTCAATTAAAAGTTGTGAAATGACGAATATACCATTATGTTTAAACAAAACAAAAAGAAAAAGAAATAACTAATTGCAACCATAATCCAATTTTTTTTTAAAAGAGCAAACGAGTCTCGAATAAATTTTTAAAAGGGTAATTAGTACATAAAATCCATACCTTTCACTATTATTGTGAAAAATATTCATACCTTTTATTTTTATTTTTTTCGTATTTTTTGATTGCACAAACCATAATTTATATCTATTTTCATCTAATTTCTTAATAAAAAATCGTGTAATAATGATTATACTCTCATATTTAAATAAATAAAAAAAGAATTAATTACAATCATAGTTCCAATTTTTTTTTTAAAAAATGGAAACGAATTCCAAATAAATTACTAAGAAAAAATAGAAATTATTTTTTCTTAAAAAAAGTGCAAACAAGTCACAAATAAATTATTAAAAAATTAGAAATAAATTTTCTTTTTTACAAAAAAAGTGCAAACGTGTCTCAATTTTTTTTAAAAAAATTAGAAAATATTTTTTTAAAAAATGCAAACGAATCTCAAATAAATTATTAAAAAATTTTAAAAATAATTTTCTTTCTTTTTTTTTAATTTAAATGTGAGGGCATATTCGTCATTTCACAGCTTTTTATTGTAAAAATGGATAGAAATGATAGTTTGTGCAATTAAATGTGTAATTAAGGATGAGAATGTCACAAAAATTGAAAAATATGAATGTTTCTCATAATAATAGTGAAATGTGTGGACATTATGTGTTAATTACCTCTTTAATAATTTATTTTTGACTCGTTTATACTTTTTTTTTTTAAAAAAAATGGGAGTATGATTGCAATTAATTCTTTATTTTTATTTTATTTTATTTTATTTAAATATGAAAGTATATTCGTTATTTCACATATTTTTATTGAGCAATTGGATGAAAATGATGTCTCCACAATAAAAGTTATAAATAGGGATGAAAATGCAAGAAAATGAAACGTAGATGCGTTTTGCACAACAAACTTTAAACATAAAGACGTTTTTGGCTAATAACCTAAATCTATTATAAAATTTTGACCAAGATTTTGATCTAACTATGGGCAAAACATGGAAAATTCCAGTCAGATTCTCGTGATCCATCTCACAGTAGATCTTCAACTCAGGTTCTTTGGACAATTCTATTTATACATAAATGGATGACAAATGAGGTTGACAATCTCTCACATGTGTGCAGACTCCACGTGATAAAAAAATCCAAAAAAAGTGGCTCCCCTACTTTGAGTATTCTGTCATCCTCCATTTTCATTCATGTCGATACATGTAACATGGTTGCATCATAAATTGAGGGAACAAACGAAACGAGGGGTGACAATTAATTTCATTTTTTATCGTTAAGCCATTGTTTGACGGGAATTATAATCAACTTTTCAATAAATTTCGATAAAAATTAATGAGATGCATAATTGAAAAATTGTGAATCTCATAAATTGTATAGTTAAAAATTAATTATTGACATTGATTTAAATTAAAATCTAAATTTTATTTTTTACCAAACAAGGACTACATCAGTGTTTATCTTCGAAATAGGAATAAGGGAGACAGATCCACAATAGATAGCACAGTGCATTAGACGGCGCACGTGTTAATATAACCACCCAAAACAGTGATTGATCTGAGTTTATTGGTAAAAATCGAACAAGCTTTAATGCCAATTTTGATAGGTAAAGATTTAAAAAAGTTCATCTGCTTTCTCATTTTAGTATTTTTGATTTATTATAATCGATAAAAGAAATAAATATTTAGAAATTTCCTTTTTCTAATGATGTATATTATTCATTTGTATAAAATACTGAAGATGAAGAAATTAAAACGTACCAAAATGTTTTTATGAATTGAAAATGGTGAGAAAAAATTTCACTCTCGATAGCGTAATACTAATTTTAGAAGTTAAAAATTTTAAAGTATTGATTCAACCACATTTTTTGGCAGTAGAATTATGAAAAAGGGTGCTAACTTTTTAGAAAATTATTCGTAAACAAAAAATTTACGAGCCTCGAGTCTAGCCAACATTTGGGATGTGTTTGAATTACATTATTTCGGAAAAATGTATTTTGAACTAGTAGATTGATGGAGGACGTGTGGCTGAAAAATAAGGAAAAATTATTGATGTGATGAAAAATATTATTTTATTGAAGAACGTGTAGTTTAACCCCTGTTTATCTGCCATTTTTACAAACTCTGCTTTCTACAGTAAACAATTTTATTCACATATTCACTCAATAAGATATTCCACACACAAATCAATAAAGTTACTTTAAATTTCAACCACACATTCTCCAAAAAATACTATTCATTACATCATTTTGAACCCAATAATGGGTGACACACTCCCTTAAAATGAGTAGAACAACAAGAATAAATTTTTTAATTTGAATCAAACAAGAGCTTGATGAAACAAGTTAGTGTATGGCGAGCATGAATTGCCACACGTAGCGGGCCGAGTCAAACTCGACGGTAGACGAGCTTAATGAAACTTCATTTATTAGATATGATCGACTTATCGAGCCAAGTTGATTTTTAAAAATTAATCCATATTACTATTCATTAAAAAAATTCAGTCTTCATCGAACAACCTTACTAATGTGGCGATGCGATGCGATGCGATGCGATGATTGAAAAATAAGAAAAAGTTAATGATGTGATTGAAACTATTATTTTATTGAAAAATGTGTAATTGAAAATGAATAGAAAAATAAAAATAAAAATTATAATGTGGTTCAAACAGGGACTTAAAATTTTGAACGCAAAACTTCAAATGATAAATATAAGACACCCAAATTGTAACATTTGAACATTATTGGAAATTTTTAGTGCTCCAAATAAAAATAACTCAAGAATTATCCACTAGTAGCACCACTTAACACGCACCTATGATTTTCGAGAAAATTAATGAAATTATCAATGTAGCTGTCGTGTAATTTTTTGTTCCCAAATATTTCACTCATTTCTTTTGCTTTATCTCTAAATTTCTTTCCGTCATCTTCAATCATTACCAACTTTATCGAGTCGGACACAGCGTTCTTCGTATACGATCCATCCTCGTCGCTTTTCGGGATTTCTATCCCAACCTGCTTGTCAGCAATGATTCTAGCATTCAAACCTTGATCTACCAGAAAAGGTAAGGCAATTAATGGCTGCCCTAAAGTGAGTCCCTCGATAAAAGAACTCCAACCACAGTGAGTCAAGAATGCACCCACCGAGTCATGACTCAATATCTTCATCTGAGGTGCCCAACTCTTCCACACCGTACCCCGACCCTTAACTCTCTCCTCGAACCCGTTTGGCAGAACTACCGAGTTGGAATCGTCTGACCGAGATGGCTTCCTCAGTGCCCAAAAGAAGGGTACATCAGATAACTCCAATCCAAGAGCTAACTCATTGATTTGATCTTGACTCGGCGTCACCTCGCTACCTAATGCTATGTAAACAACTGACTGTTTGTTTTGATGATCAAGCCAAGATTTGATTGAAACCCATGATGGACTGTAATCTTCTTCCACTTGGGGTGGCATTAAGCCTACTGGAATCACTGGCTTATGGTGAAGCTCTTCGAGTAATTTCAACCAATCCGATTCAAACTCGTTGCAGTGTCTTATGAATATAACCTCGGACCCATGAATTACTTTACCTCCTCGATAAATATCTGAAAATCCCGAGTCATTCGTCTGAGCTGACGCGACGACCCAGTTTGCTTCATATCTTCGATAAGCCACTTTTGTCTCAAATCGGACCCACTTTGGTGGAATCATGAACTCTTCAGCTTTTTTCCTTTCATCAGTACCGTTAATCAAGATCTCAGATGATCCAAAGAAAGCTAAAAACCATGCGTTAATGATCATAAAAAAGGCACGAGAAACTCCAAGTCTTGCTGCAACTGGAGGCAACCAGTGTGGAGCGAAATCGTAGAGAATCCAGTCTGGAAGTGAGTTTTCCAAGAAACGAGTCAACTCAGTTTCCATCCCATCATACGCTTTCTTCAAAAAGGGCATATCTTCATTCCTGATATCCATGGTTGCCTCTGCAGATTCAGGGAGTCCTTCAACTTTAGGCAGTGGAATCTTAACTAGGGCTATGGAAGAAACTAAATGAGAAGGGATTTTTGGGAGACGATCAATATTTCTTGGAGTGGACACAAATGAGATTGTGTGACCCTTCTGAGCTATGAATTTGGAGAGCTCAAAGAATGGAATAATATGNGTTTTCCAAGAAACGAGTCAACTCAGTTTCCATCCCATCATACGCTTTCTTCAAAAAGGGCATATCTTCATTCCTGATATCCATGGTTGCCTCTGCAGATTCAGGGAGTCCTTCAACTTTAGGCAGTGGAATCTTAACTAGGGTTATGGAAGAAACTAAATGAGAAGGGATTTTTGGGAGACGATCAATATTTCTTGGAGTGGACACAAATGAGATTGTGTGACCCTTCTGAGCTATGAATTTGGAGAGCTCAAAGAATGGAATAATATGACCAAATGCCAACCATGGGTACATCACTACATGTAACTTGGAATTCTTGGCCATGGATCCAGATTCCATTTTTGCAGAAATTTTCACTAATTTGGAATTGTACAAAGAACTCAACTCAACTCAACTGAGCTATCGCCCAATTTAAAGGGGCATTAGTATATTATCACGAAGGTACATAATTTTTGGTACTCTCTTATTATATCTTCCAAGGATAAGATCAATCCTGCACGCGAAGAAAATGAAACCCACAGAATTCATATAAGGACGATGGTTTTTTTTTTTTTTTTAAATATTTTAGAGGCTCACCCCACTTGAGATTTCTGTATGAATTCTGTTGACAGAATTCTGTTCATGCGCCATTCTTCGAAAAATAAACTGGAGAATCACTGTTTTCGTCATTTGATTTGATTTTTTGTTTTTTTATTTGAATGATGGAAGAGCTGACGTTTTACTTGATAACGATGCGTAACAAGTAAGATTAGATATTACAAAACGCAGAGACAAATGGGATAAAAGAAATCTCGTCTTACAACCCGACCGGCCAGCTTGTCCGAAGTAGATGGTGTTTCATTTTTGTACGTGTCTCAAAGTCAAGAATTAATTATTTAATTATTATTATTTTGCATTATCTGGTACTTTAGTTTTTGGCATAACTCTCTAGATGGTGTTTAAATTAGTTTTAAAAAGAGTAGGAAAGACAAAGTTACACACGTATAAGAAGGGACAATGACGTTCACCTACTTGTCCAAGCTAGGTACAGTGATTAGTTATCGTTAAGAGTCAGGGTGGATTTGAAAATCAAACAATCTTCCTTGCCAAATTTTTTTTAAAAAAGTTTAGTTTGGCGTATAAATCAAAATTATTAAATTCGAATTGAATTCTTCGCTCTAATAGGAAATTTGGTGAGTCAGATCCTAATTCGAATCGATCAACATAATTGGATCAATATACAATTGAACCAATATCAGCTCGCTTGAATCAATGGAATTTTGCTCAAATCCAATGAATTGATTTAAATTAGTCATTTTTTTGCAAAACTTACGGAGGTTTTTGGAAAATCATAGAATAGATAATGCACATTTTTGAACAAATGACCTTATCAAGCTTTTCAATTGGAGTTCCCCCACATTGATAGGGGTGGGCAAAATGTCTAGACCAAACCAAATCGAGCGATTCGGTTCTATAAAAAAAAATTAACGGATTTGGTTCGTTGAATCAAGAACCATTTGGTTTTGTAAAAGTGGATGTAAAAGTTTTGCATAATTTATCATTTATTGTAGAGGTGTGTCGCCAAAACCGTTGTAATTAATTTAGTGAATCATTACTATTACTTATTACACAATCTTTTGTATGGAATAAAAACTGATTTGTGTATTCAAATTATGACTATATTTTGTTTGTTAGTTTGGACTTTTGTGATCTTGATGATTGATAAGTTGAACTTATTGAATGTTTAATACTTATTTATTTTATTTGGGTATATATTATGATCTTAAATTTTTTTAAATCAAGCTAGAACCAAACCAAACTAGAACTGAATGGTTCGATTCGATTCGGTTCGATTTGGTTCCATATCTTTAAAAAAAATCATTTGGTCTCATTATAAAATAAATATTAGATGGTTCGGTTCGATTTTCTTTGAACAAAAACATAATGAAACCATGTGAATCCCTAAGTACTGGATACAATTGATGTCTTCAAATATATATTGTACTTACTTTAGATTATATTTTTCAAAAAAATAAAAATGAAAGACCAAGTTAAATGAATCCCTGTTTGATGGTCAATATTTTGAAAAAATAGAGTTTTGATTAGTGACATTTCAGATAAAAAAGCACGAAAAAGTTTTAAATTTATGTGCAAAATATTTTATTGAATAAATGTGTAATTGAAAATGAAAATAAAAATTTAAAAAGTGTTGAAATAATGATGGTCAAACAAGTGCGAAATACGTAGATTCATATATTTCAATTAATAGATGAATTTTTAATTTAAAATCTACTTAAACTTTAAACTTATAATTATATTTTTAATTCTCATATTTAAATCTTTCTTCAATACGTGAGGTCATACTTGGACAAAACTTATCATTCGATCGAAACTGCGTGACGTGCATAGGTTCTATAAATAAGTAAGAGCAAGATATAAAAAGAGTACTCAATTATATCACCAAACTAGAGAAATCTTGTGATGGAGAACCACTGAAAAACTAACAAACCATGTGCTTTGTTTGTATCTAGTCATTTTCAAATCTTTTTTATAATTGTTGTTTGGCCATTTCACACCAACCAGAACTAAAAACATGGAAACACTTGTGAGGCATATAAATTAGAAGTTTTGTGAGGTTTGATAAAAACATACAAGCTGATGATTGTTCCATTCAAACGTAAAATCACATCTTTAATCGTGCAACTTTTGAGTCATTTCATCGGCATACTTTACAAGTGATACGGATCGATGAAAGCTCTTAATGATGTAGCCATGAACTTTAACATGGGTTAGCTCAGAACAAATTTAAGATCAGACTATAAGTCGGGCTAATAAGTTAAAAAAAATTACACAAAAAAGTTTTTTACACTAAAAAGATCAAATGGACTAGAGATTGGATAGGACTACGGCCGGTTCAGTCCTCCCTACATCTGTATCTGTAACTGGGTCAGTTGTACAACATCATGTTAATTCACATGAGGGCAAACATGGTGGAAATCGGTGGGAATCATGTCGGGAAATTCTAGGAGGTGGACGTAGATCAGATGGATTCGTGCATGTTAGGAGAACTTTGGAGAGTTTGGGTAGATCCGGACATTACAAAACCTCTTTTAAAAAATCTTAGCCTTCATGCCGAATGTTTACGTCACTATTTTCAATTGCACATGATACATAACCCATCTTCACATAGAATGGAAGTAGTTTAAGAAAAAATCATTTAATTTTTAAAAATATATAACTTAAGATAAATTATTTCTTTGAGATGGAGGTTGGAGGAGATTACCTCTGCACTAAATTTCTCAAGCTTGAGTTAAGATGCTTGAAATAAAATTACTAAAAATTCAAGAATAATAAAAAATGGGAACTGTAATAAAACGACGTAGTAACAAAAAAGCACCAAAATTTGAACTCTGGAAGGCGGCGAACGAAATGTTGAAATTGTCGGAGCCTCAAGTGCGGAGGGTCAAGCCATCTGAGAACTCCGGATCGACCTGCAGTGAATGAAACCAATGAGAAGGTTGAGAATATAGATGCTTAAGGCATAGGGCGTAGGAGGTGCTGGAATTGTTGTGAAAATGTGAAGGTCCATCGTGACACAGCAGCGGCGGGAGTGGCTGAGTTAAGATCGTCGACGGTATGGCGGACAGAGGCAGAGGTACTTTTTGAATTGAAATGGAGGCTGGAGGAGAGCAGATGCGGAGGCTACAACCTGATGTTTTTAGTTTTTTGGATTGGGCTAGGTAGTGATCTTAGGCAGTTTACATTAGGGTAGAATATATTAGTCATAGCTTTGGGCTTCACTCTTAGGCTGGAAATTAGCATATTACTAACAAAAAACAATTTGGGCTCAGAAGTTCAGTGTGGGTATGTGCCCACACTGGACCTCATTGGGCTTCGCCCCTATGAGTTGAAATCTGAACTTAGTTGGGAACAAGAAAAAGATTAATTTTGCTTATTATAGTCTGCAATTGATTTTTAACTGAAGGTAAACTGTTGATGAGATTGTTGGAATTTGGTTTTAAAAATGAAAAATTTGGTGAAGCATAAAACATGAAAAATGACTTTGTGTCAATTTCTGCCAAATATTTGGATTTGATTCGATAGTCAAATTATAAATATAAATAGGCCAACTTGTTTTACTCTTCGAGTAGATCGTTGTGGTATATTTAGAATTTCAAAACCAATTTCAAATGAATGGAACATTGCGGTCCAAAGATGAAAAAACTGGTCGGAAATTTGTCTAACTCAATCCCTCGCCTAGTGCTCAAGTGACAGGCAAGCAAAAAAGTTTATGTTGAATAAGTGTCACTGTCGCTCGAGCGAGAGGCCAACAACATACTAGCGATAGCAATGGATGCTTCCCATCGTGATGGTTGCTAAGTTTGGAGCGTAACACTTCACTCAATACCTCCTATCTTTTATAAATAGGACCATTTGGACTACATTATGCATCTCATATCATTTGCATTGAGTAATAAAATTTTTTTGTTTAAGTTTGTTTTCGTTTATGGTTTGAAGTGCTTCTACCACATGTTGTATCTTATGAGATAAGTGTTGTAACTAGTTAGCACCATTGTGGCGCAATTTCGTGTTAAGGAGAGAGTGTTAATAACTTGCCTCGGATTTTATTATTCACCTTTTCTTCATTTCTTTTTTGCTTCTATTTTAGTAGAGTTTAATTATGCTTCAGTGAATTAAACTTAGCTATTACTGTCATTCAATCAAACACCATTTCACTATACAATATAAGTATCTCCTACAATCTTAAGATAAAACCTTTGTTTTTGATTGTTGGATAAATCACTTCTCATCATCTTTGGAATGAGTTTTCGTGTGTCATTCCTTTCTTTCATTTTGTGTATTGAACTTCATTTATAACATAAGTTAACACTATTGAGACTACTTCGAGTCAAACAACTAATGATACGAATCATGTGGTTCCACATTTGGCTATACTTATATCAAACTCTCATATCCCAAATGGGGAAAATCGAGAAAATCTGGAGGTGTGGATTTCAAAAGATGGAAACAAAAGATGTTCTATCCTACTACTTTGAATTTGACGAAAAAAATTAAAAGAGATAGAGATCGGTCCTGCGGTACAACTAGGAGAAAATAATCGTGAGTCTATTGTTGCATTGGATGCATGAAAGCACTTGAATTTCCTTTACAAAAATTACATTCTAAATGGATTCGACAATATACTTTATGGAATGTATAGTTCGATATTGGGATTTATTGGATAAGAAGTACAAGATCAAGGATGTCGGAACAAAGAAGTTCAATGTCGATAAGTGTTTGGACTACGAAATGGTAGACTCCAAAACCACGATAAGTTAAGTCTAAGATCTTCAAGTTCTACTTCATGACATACATGCAGAAAAGATAAAATTGAGTGAATCCCTACAAGTTGCAGTCATCTTTGAGAAATTTCCTCCCATGTGGAGAGATTTTAAGAACTATCTTAAACAAAAATACAAGGAGATGGATTTGGACGAATTGATAGTTCGTTTGAGAATAGAAGTAAACAATAGAAACACCGTAAGAAAATCTATTGTTCAACTTGGAGCAAATTGTGTTGAAGCCGGTTCGAAGGTCATCAACAAGAAGCGTAAGATCTCTGGTGTTGCACCAAGAAAAGACAACTCCAAGAATGCCGAAAAATTTAAAGGCAACTGTTACAATTGTGAAAAAGTCGAATATTGTTCAAACAAATGTCGAAAGTCGAAAAAGACTACACAAGCAAATGTAGTTGAAAGAGACACTCTTTCTGAAGGAGTTCAAGATAAGAGTCTGCCTACAGTTGTTTCTAAATTCAACATGGTTTGTAATTCTAAGGATTGGAGGGGTTGACACTGGTGCTACCCACTATATTTGTGCAGATAAGACCATGCTCTCAAACTATTATGAGTTGCAAGGAGAACAACTGTTCATGGGGGACTTTACACATTTGAAGATTGAAGGACTTGAAAGATTACATTGAAAATGACTTCCGAAAAAGAACTAGTCCTCAATAATGTCATTCGAGTGCCAGACATTCGTAAGAACCTGATTTCAGGGTCTTTACTTAGCAAGAATGATTTTAAATAGGTAAGGATTATCTTAGTGAATGAATGTTCAAAACTAACATCCTTAAATTGTTTATGCGCAAACTTATGAATCAAAGGTTAATTCCGAAGCTTAAGATTGATCCTAATCATAAATGTGAAATATGTGTTGAAACAAAGTTGGCCAAAACGCATTTTCACTCAGTTGATAGGAACATGACACCTTTATAATTAATAAATAGTGATATACGTGATTTGAAATTTGTTCAAACTAATGGTGATAAGATATACTTTATAACTTTTATTGATAATTGTACAAAGTATTGTTATGTCTTTTTATTATGAAGTAAAGACGAAGTCTTAGAGGTATTCAAACATTATAAGACGGAAGTTGGGAATTAACTTGGTAAACGAATAAAAATTATTTGTAGTGAAAGATGTGGTAAATACGGAGCACCGTTTGAAGATTATTTTCCAAGCATGGAATCATTCACCAAATAACGATATCTTACTCACCTCAATCGAATGATATAGCTGAATGCAAAAATCGAGCCCTTAAAGAGATGATGAACGCAATGTTGATAAATTTGGGCCTATCACATAACTTGTAGGGGAGCTATTCTATCGGTAAATAACATTCTTAATAAGATACCCCTTAAGAAAATGGAAGAAACTCCATACGAACTATAGAAAAGGGTATCCAATAATAGTAGTGCATACAATTTCCTTGTACATAAATCTAAAATTCATGATGTACATGAAATAACCATAATTGAATCAAGAAATATATAATTCTTCAAGAATGTTTTTCCATGTAAAGACAAGGAAAATGGAGGTTCGAATAAAAAAATTATGATACTACAAATAACACTTCAAATGAGGAAGAACCAATGCACAGTAAAATGGCTAAAATATCTACTTCATTTGGCCTAGATTTTTTAACATATAGGGTAGAGAATGATCCAAAACTTTTGATGAAGTAATGTCTACATTGGAAGTACCGCATTGGAAAGAAACTATCAATAGTGAGATAAATTCTATAATGCAAAACCATATTTGAGAGTTAGTTGATTTACCTCCCGAAAATAAGTCTTGTGATGTAAATGGATTTTTAAAAGGAAACTAAAACTGGATGGATCCATTAACAAGTATAAGGCTAGATTGGTTGTCAAAAGATATAAACAAAAGGAATGACATGACTTCTTTGATACCTACTAACCCGTGACTAAAATGACTTCAATAAGGTTGTTATTTGCGATTACAGCATTACATAACTTTTAGATTCATCAAATGGTTGTAAAAACGACATTCTTAAATGGTGAGTTAGAAGAGCAGATATACATGGAACAACCTGAAAGGTTCGCATCTCCTAATCTCAAACCAAAAGATTGTAAACTAGTTAAGTCCTTATATGGATTGAGACAAACTTCTAAACAATGATAGCAAAAGTTTGACAAAACGATGTTGTCTAATGGATTTAAAATAAATTAGTGTGGCAAGTGTGTATACATAAAATATACACATAAAGCCTATACATTGTATGTCTATATGTAAACGACATGTTGATAATGATCAATAGTCATGAAATAATACTAAACATGGGAATATTAACAAAATATTTTGATATGAAAGACTTGGGTATAGCTAATACAATATTAGGGATTAAGATCTCTAAAATATTGGAAGAAATTATACAATCTCACTACATTGAGTGTATACTTTAAAGTATAATGCACTTGCGGAAAGTCCTGTGAAAATCCTTATTGACACAAGTTTACACAAAGTAAAATATATGGGTGAATGTGTGTCACAACTATGTATTCACAGGTTATAGACAATCTAATGTGTATTACAAACTACAATCGACCGGACATAGCATTTGCTATGAATAAACTTAGTAGATTCTCAAGTAATCCAAATCATGATCGTTGGAGGGCTTCTTAGGTACCTAAAATATACCTTAATCTATGGATTACACTTCACAAAATATCCTACGATATTAAAAGGATATTGTGATGTGAATTGAATATCCGACAAGAAGGACACGAAGTCTACTAGTGGTTATATATTTACCACTGGTGGAGTTCATGTATCTTGAAGTCGACAAAGCCAACATGTATAGTTCAATCAACGATGAAATTGGAGTTTATTGCTTTGGACAAAGCTGGAGAAGAAGCAAAATGGTTTCGTAACTGCTTGGAAGATATTTTACAGTAGCCTAAGCTGGTACTTTCAATAAGTATACATTGTGATAGTTAGTCGACTATAGAAGGGCTCAAATTAGCATATGTAATGGTAAGTTAAGACATATACATCTTAGACACATACCATCAGACAATTGATCTCTAATGGCATCATCTCCTTACATTATGTAAAGTCAAAGGAGAACATCGAGTATCCACATATGAAAGATTTACTAGAGATCAAGTACGCTGTCTATTGAAACGAATGTGATTAAAGCTTACTACGTAAGAATATTTATAATAGAAATCCTACCTTATTGACTGGAGATCCCTAAATTTTAGTTCAAAGAGACAACTAAGTTATGAAAATTCAATGAAACACTTTGGAAAATGTTACCTAACTTATTCCTATGATAATTAAAGTGTTTTCTGCAGAATGTTAAATGTTAAGATATGATATGCTTTTAATAATTCATATATCTTGATTAAATCAAGTGAAGTATGACAGAATACTCTTAGTAGGAGTCACCTATGTAAGTGTGAGGTAGGGCCGCCTCAACAAAAATTGCTCAAGACTTAAACCCAAGAGTGGTTCAAGACCAAAATGAATCAAGTCATGAGAATCATGAATGATTTAGGAAAGACATTTGTGTGAGTACTATTGTTTTGGTTTAGACCAACGGTTGAATGGTTCAATACATCACGTTCGCCAATTAACAAAGTAAATCCCATAGTATTCCTTCAACACCACGTTCACCAATTAGCAAAGCCAACTCGGATGAATCATATTTTCACATAGCGTGAACATATTTGAATTTTCATTCATGTGGGGATTGTTGGAATTTGGTTTAAAGAATGAAAAATTTTGTTTAAGTATAAAACATGAAAAATGACTTTTTGTCAATTTCGACCAAATATTCGAACTTGATGCAATAATCAAATTATAAATATAAATAGATTAACTTGTTCTACTTGTCGTGTAGATGGTTAGGGTATATCTAGAATCTCAAAATCAATTCTGGATGAATGAGACATTGAGTCCAATGTTGGAAAGAAAAAAAAGGAAAAAATTGGCAGAAAGTTTGCCCAACTATATCTCTCGCCTAGCACTCAAAAGATGAGGCTGTCGCTCAAGCGACATGCGAATGAAAAAGTTTCTGTTAAACATGTGTTATTTTCGCTTGAGTAAGAAGTCAACGACATGCTAGAGACAGCAATTGATGCTTCCCGTTGTAAAGGTTGCTAAATTTGTGGCATGACAACTTCTCATCTTCTATGAATAGAACCCTTTGGACGTCAATTATGCATCTCATATAATTTGCATTGAGCATTATACGAAAATCTCTTGCAAAAACAATCCAAAAAATCATTTTTTTATAGAGGGAAAAAATTTCATTCGAGTTCATTATTGCTTGTTGATAAGTGTGTTTTTGCACATTTATTTAATATCTAAATGAGTTTAAATATTGATTACATGAGTGAATTTCTACTCACAATCAAGTAATATTACCTTTGTAGGTAAAAATCACCCAATGAAATAGAACAAGGCAAAATTAGGGAAAAAAGATTAAGAGTACAAAATTTGTGAAGTCGGGGACCAAAATGTACAAGTATAGAAAGTTGAAGGACATTATATGCAGTTTATGAAGGGTATGATTAATATGAAATTCAAAATATAATAATCAAATTGTACAAGAACAAATTTGAGGGAACTAATGTGCAATTATCTAGGGGTCTGACTGCAAAATGAAACCAAATTCATTCTTTTGATAGAGAATTAGCACCTATATATCACTATAGCAGAGCCTAGGCGCATGGTTCAAAATCATGGGGACCGTCTTGCCTTTACTTTTTAAAGTCAGGGGCTTTTGCTGCAAATTGTGGCATATGGTCTTAAAATAAAAAGACAGCAGGTGGGTGCTTGGATGGATTCTACTTCTTCTTCTGTTTTTTTTTTTCATTTTTATTTTCATGTGTATTTATTATTGTATTGAATGCCTTTCATTTATTTGGCTATTAAATGATTGAGTTAAGTGATTTGTACATCGTTCGAGATAAGATTATATATTTTAGACCAAATAGTAAGTACTCTAGGTTTGTGTAGAGGTAGAGATATACCTCTAACGTTAGGTGACCCATTGAGTTATTTTCACAAATATTTAATACATTATTTGGTTTTAATCGACATAAAAATATAGTAGGTTAAACCAATCGATTAGAGTTAAATTCGTTCAAGAGAGATAATTAATTGACATTGGAAAATCGGGTTTAACATCGTAAATAAGTAATTTGTTAGTTGACTTGTGTAGAAATTAATTAGACGACAATTAAGCGAAACCATAAATTCCAACTACGTTTTCTTCCAAAATTCCCAAGTGTTCATGTTTTCTTATTTGGTAGAATTTTAGTTATTTTTTAAGAATGAAATCTTTATTGTGTGCATTTCTTATTATTGTTAGAATGAAATCGATTAAAATTGTGTAATCGAAAGTAAACATTCTTCGAAAGATCGACAACTCGAACTTAAAAAGTCTACTTTATTACTTGAACGTGACTCGTGCACTTGCAGTTTGCACTTTCATAGAGAATACATTTTTTGACGCCGTTGCCGGGAAATTCTTTACGTTGATTACCACTTTAATTATTTTTTGTTTTAACAATTTTTTATTTATTGTTTATTTTTGTTTTTTTATATTTACCTAACCCCTGTATCATTAATTTATCTTTTATTGGTATTCTCTGTTTGTACTTTTCAGTTTTAATAGCATTATTCTAATCATGGTAAAGTAACAAAGTGGAAATATACTTGGAGATCCAAGATGTGAAATTTTTCAAGCGATGCATTGTATAGTGCAATACTTGTATTCATGCACCGATGCTTCAATGTCGAAACTTCTTTGGTTTATGCAATATTCAAAATGTAGAAAACAAGCACGGTACAATTTCGATAATAGTCACATGCTCGAGGGATGATAAATGCGGGTTTTTGCACTTATTCGGACCATTAAATTTACATATTTGTGATTTTCATTAGCAATTTATTACTT
>CAIGRL010164335.1:0-12040 GCA_903798325.1 Fraxinus xanthoxyloides | reverse complement strand
TAAATTAATTGGTTACTGTATTGAGGATGATCAAAGGCTGCTAGTTTATGAGTTCATGCCTAGAGGAAGCTTGGAGAACCATTTATTTAGAAGTATGTACCTAATTTCCTTTGATATATTGTAGATAAACTTTTATCTTTTAGACTTCGCTGAGATAATTACGTTCTTTTCATTTTGCATCATTTTACATTTTATCCCTTTGGAGTGGAACTGAGAGACCAGGAGCATTTTTCGAGTGACAACATGGTTATGCTTATGAATGTGTGTGTTTTTTTTTTTTTTGGTACTTATTTGACAGTATAGGTTTGAGCAATATCCCTGTATTTTTATGTTGGGTAGATATTACAATAAACAAAATTTTAACTTCTTTTTCTTTCTTAGCCCTTGTTTGGTCCCATTATTTCCAAAATACATTTTTCTCTTATTTTCAATCACATATTCTTCAATAAAATAATATTATATGCACACCAAAAACTTTTCCATATTTTTTTAACCACACATTCTCCATCAAATCACTATTCCAAAATGCATTTTTGGCAAAAAAAGGGGGCTCAAACAGGTTCTTAATAATGTCTAGTATGCCTTACCAAACACGCCTAAATGTTTTTGTTTCCATCAGTAGTCTGCATTCTGTAGTATAAAATCTGATTTCCACAAGAAAATTGGGTTCCTATTTAACTATACTCTACTTATTTTCTTTCATCTTGTTCTGTCACCCTAATAAATTGCAATATTCCGATTGTAATCCATTGTTATTGTAGGGTCTCTGCCTCTTCCGTGGTCTATCAGGATGAAAATTGCTTTAGGTGCTGCCAAGGGTCTTACTTTTCTTCATGAGGAAGCGGACAGGCCAGTTATATATCGTGATTTTAAGACCTCCAACATCCTATTAGATGCAGTAAGTTTACAACGCCTAGTAAATCATAATCTTGTAAAATATTAAATTAATTTATATATGTACATAATCTCTTAACTTTTATCCTCCCAGGAGTATAATGCCAAACTTTCTGATTTTGGACTTGCTAAAGATGCTCCGGACGGAGGAAAAACTCATGTTTCCACACGTGTGATGGGAACGTACGGTTATGCAGCTCCGGAATATGTCATGACAGGTACACAATATACGTCTCTATCTTGCTCGTGTCCTTTCTTTTGTAAGAATTTTGAAAATAAGATCTGAGAACAAGAACCCAAAATGAATTTAAGATGTGTGTTTTCTCGTGCCTGTGCCCTATAATATCTCTTTTTGTTACCGTGGGGGTTTCATTACATTCCATGAAACAATTATTGCTTGTAATTTCTGTAAGATTTTCATGATATACCGCTTTTATTCTGATTGAAATCCTTATTTATTACAGGGCATCTTTCATCAAGGAGTGATGTCTATAGCTTTGGTGTTGTTCTTCTTGAAATGCTTACGGGTAGAAGATCAATGGACAAAAACCGGCCTAATGGAGAGCATAACCTCGTGGTGTGGGCCAGGCCTCATCTGACTGACAGGAGACGATTTTATCAGTTGATAGATCCTCGACTTGAAGGTCATTTTTCCATAAAAGGTTCTCAAAAAGCTGCAGAATTGGCTGCTCGTTGCCTTAACCGGGATCCCAATGCCAGGCCTCTGATGAGTGAGGTCGTCAATGCCTTGAAGCCTTTGCTGAACCTCAAGGACATGGCCAGCTCGTCTTACTCCTTTCAGGCAATGCAAGCTGAACGTGTTGGCCCCAGCGCAAATGCTAAAAATGGGATTCGGACTCGAGGATCGTTCGGGAGAAATGAACAGCAGCATCCACGAAGCCTCTCAATACCAAATAGTAGGCATGTTTCTCCACACCAGCAGTCTGCTAATAATTCACCAAAGCCAGATGGTAAACAGTAGAACTGGATTGGAACATGTGTTCCTTCTCCAAGTTTTTGGACCATTCTTTTTTCGTCAAGCCGAAGTTGGATATATTTTGTCACCCCGTTGTCCCTAGGTTACTGTACAAGGAAACACTTGTACAAATTTCATTCTCTTGTGAATCCAACAGGGGTGAATGCCCACAGGAGAAGAGTATTACATAAACTGGAACTGAAGTTTATGGAATAAATGTTTGTGCATGTTGGAATCTCGTCGTTGCACTCTCTACATATCAGGTGTGCTACACGCAAACGATGATCCTCAAGAAGGGAACGAACTCTTTTCTTTTTACCAGTTGAACTCGATTTATTTTTCACAAATAGGGAAGTTCTTTAGTTCGTGAAGTTAAAACCATAGAGGCCACCCTTGTGATGCTTTACCATTGAAGTTTCTACTGAAGAAGCAATTTAATATAGCAGTTAATTTATGAGGGAATGACAAATGATGCGAGTTGTCCAAATATAATAGTCCAATGAGTAGCTGCTTTGAACAACGTGATATCAATACCATACATTCAAAATAAAAGTTCATAATTAATTTATTTTATTACTATTTTTTCAAATGGCTGATGCCTGGCCATTGATGGGCCAGCAAATCGAAAATGGCGAGCTTCCTTGTCTCACCAGAACATTGTTGTTCACAAAACAATGATTACATACTCAAGGTCAGATAAATGATCGAATTAATTGCTTAAGCAAAACACTATTCATCTTATTCCTCTCTATCTTAACAAAATGCTGACAACTTTCACCGATAATATCTACTTCATGGCTTGAGAGCGACCGCCAATCCAATCTTGGCACTTTTTTCAAGTGCATCGTGTCGACTTCACCTGAAACTGTGACGAGAGATTTTGGACGCCATTGGTGCTGTATAAGAGCACTCGCCTTGCCATAGTTGTTCAGTCGAGCTTTCAGTGTGGTTAGAGGATCCAATGAATGTTGCGTCCCAATGGTGAATGAGTTCTCGTTGCTCGAAAAGCGGTGGTTCAACTCAGCTCCGACTGCTGTGTTGGTCACTGGGCTTACTGTGTGGAAATACGATGCAGTAAGGGAGTCCCCTTTGTCATTCCTGTGGAAAGGAACAGTCCTCAGAAACAAGAAACAGACGAGAACCTTCCAAGAGGGGTGTAGCAAAACCAGTCAAAAATCACGCCCTCACATGCAGTACACAAAGTCGTTTACCTCGACCACAGATGGTTAAACATCCCATATTATTGTCTATTTTTAACTGAAAAGGTACTCACAGTGCCAAGGATGCAATTAGGTCAGAAGTAGTGACACTAACTCCCACGTTATATTTAGTAAAATTCCCAGTAGCCGTGTCAAATGATACATCGGTCCCAAAAACAGCATTGTGGTTCCCAGCAACACCAGAGAAATTGACTACGGGTGTTGCTGTTAGTCCAAGGCTAGTACTAATTCCAGCATGTTCATGAAAGTACTGAAGTTCCACCTATTGCCAAAATTACCAGAAAGCACATAGAACTTAAAATACTAATTACTAATGGGATACTGCAAAATAGTGCACAAATAGCTTTTTTGGCAAGGCCAATCTTACAATATTGGACATCGTTAAAGAAGAAAAGGCTAAAATCTTGTCAAACATACTGTCCAATACAGCATATCAAACATGTCTAAAAGATATGACAAGCACACCGGATAAAGATACAGGACTAGAATACCTTGCCAGAGTTTTGGTCAGGAACAATGAAGCTAAAGATACCCTTCACTCCGGGAGCAGGCTCATCGACGGTGATGGTCGTGTAAACCTACATATACAGACAACCTTTTGAAAAAATGAACATGTTCATTAAATGTGGTGATTTGCCAATTTTAAAACCAGCCTCTGAAGACTAGTTCCAAATAAGAAGTCCCGTCAATCTCAATAACAATAAAAATACCATATTCAATCAATTTTTTACGGAATAATTATACACGCTCTACATGTTGCATTTCAAAAAATTATTTTGAAATGTGAAAACAATGTAGAGCCAGAAAAACAAAAAGACGTTGAACGTGAATATCACAAAGAATAATAAACAATTACAAAGGACTTCCAAAACTAATATTTATGACTGGAGTCAACAAAGTCTTGCTTATAGTCAAGTTTCGAAAATAGGGAGTGGGTTTTGGAACATTGAGTTGATAAGTTCATCAAGTGAATAACTGCATTTGGAATACTTGAGTGCATATCAGAGATCAAACCTTAAACTTCAACAGCGCATAAACACAAGTTTCATAGTTATTAAATGTCTGAAGCAAAATAAAGCATCAAGGCCTGCTGGAATTCTTAAGCACAAAGTGAGGCACACAATTCACTGAAGTGAAGTGCATACATTCAAAATAAGAAAAATCTATACGATATACATACATGATATATTAGAGAAAATTCAAAATTTGAAGCACATTTCAGGAAATGCTTTATTTCATTATTAATTTGTGCTAACAATCTCAAAATTCAATTTCAGCAACCAAAATAAACAATATAACAAACCAAACCAAATTGATATTGGATACTGCAAAAGGGAACATTTTTAGTTTAAGTGGATCCCAAAAATTTTGGATGTTGGTTCATTATAAAAATCTCAGATACAATCTCATGAAACTGATCAGAGAAGATAACCAATAATACCTTCATAATAAACCTTGCAGCCAAGTAAAGCATTAAGCAACAATTTGTAACTTACATTAGAGTTGGTATCCACTTTTATGTCAGTTGTGATGTTGTTGTTTTTCAGCTGGGTGTTAACGTCTGCAAGAAACAACTCCCCTTTCTTAGTTCCAGTTGATGTAATAGCCTGTAGAAATCAAAATTTACCAAAACCAAATTAAATATGATAATTACACCCAAAACCATAAGAAAAATGATTATAGGTTCATCCAGATGCCTGATAGCAATCCTGATCTTTAATGTGATTAAACACTAGAAAACTCACAAACTGCTATTCCAAAAGTTGAATAAAAAACCCCAAGCCCCATGACCAGAAATTCTATTTCAATTACAACGGTAAACAATTGGTATTCAAAGCCTAACAACTTACTACATTGCCAAACTATGATGCTCAGCATCGGGTACGGGTATGTATCTAAATGTCGGATCTTTTATTTTTTAAATTGTAAGATACGGGGACATGGCGAAAAATTGTCCAAATTTTAGGCACGGGGTACGTGGGTACGTCTTTCAAATTTCAAAAGGACAAAAATAAATGAATTCAATAGTCCTGAGTATCAAAAATAAATATTTAATCCTTTAATAGATCGAGAAAATTCCATAAACAAAAAAAATAATAATAAAATTAGCGTTTGGAGCATAGTTTCAGATCCAAAATGAAACAAGAAAATAAAAATTCGTATATTTTTAGAGATAATCAACGAAAAATTATAACTTTTCTTTAAACCCACAAAATAAAATTGGGACTTCATAATTAAAGTGGACTTATCTGCCGGCCCATTTTATGCACGGGAGTGTGAAGAGGAAAACTGAAAACCCTAAAAATATCTCTACAATCTTCACTCAGATCAATATTCTTTCTGAAATTTAAAACAATCAGGCCAATATTCTTCCTCTTTCTACATAAGAAGGCCCAAAATTTAAAACAAAAAAAGGCCCAAGTCCACACTCTTTCCTCCTTCCCTAAGCCTTCACCAAGCTTCGCGACTTTCTGGTTTTACATTCTGCAACAATGGCGGTAGCCAAGCTCCAACAAGTTCCACCCCAGGCCCCGTTGATTTTTGTCTTGTCCGCCTCATATCCCATGTCCGTATCGTGTCAAGTCGACACAGGTAATCCGGATGGAGTGAAGAGTCCGAGCATTATTGTTGCCAAAGCCAAGACTTCAACACGATCACATTTGGATTTAATCTAAAGTAGGTCAAACTCTTAAGTTAATTATTTGATGAACACGATTTTCAAAGCTATTGTTCTTACTATCAAATCTTACTTTTCTAGAAAAGTTATTATGCACAATCAAACATGCTCAAGTTCAAAAATATGTCAAACTTCCACCACAATTGCAGTTGCATTTATTGGGTGTTCAAATCTATAAATTCCTTGAAAGTCTACACACATGAAGTTGCAAAGACAGACTTAGTATTGTACTAGGAATTGTTTCAGAAATACTGCATAATATGGAGGATTAAATAATCCATTTTTCGTACTTCTCAGCCTTTGCACAACTAATTACTTTTAAAAGTAATTAAAAGACAATACCAATACTTAATCAAAAGGGGAAATATTGAGAAATAAATTGTTATTCCCTACTAATTAAAAGGGATAAAAATATATGAATAACATAAGAACCATTTCTTTTCTCCAGAAGCTGAATTTCGTTTCATAAATTTCATTAAACTTGACCCCTATATAACACATACAAACATGGGCATAAGTATATAAATCACAAATGTAAAAATACCTAAAGAAATATGTATTTTACTCACCACCCCATTTGCAGTGTAAGTAGTGATGGTGAATTTATGATCAGCCTGATAATCCCTGTAAAGAAGATCTGAAAAACCCACAAATATTATTTCATCAACATCAAATAAATGCACACAATTTTACTCAAAAAAAAAAAGGAAAAAAATAAAAAAAATACACAAACCTACATAGATGTATATACACGTATATATCAAACACACATGAACTACCTCTGGTTTTCTTTCCAATGTCAGAATAGAGGCCTGGACCCTTTGCCATCACCATTTTCTTACGCCTTTGCAGGAAGGGGGGAAAAAAGGGTAGAGAGAGAAATAAGAATGTTCTAGAGAGAGGAAGCGAGGAAGATGTTAAGTCGCCTTAGCAGTTAGCTCTAGTGTTTACTTATTGTTTATCAAGCTATTATGATTGAGAAAATTACTCTTATGACCATATTATTATTATTATTATTGTTGTTTTTTTTTTTAAAAAGGGATTATTCTTGTATTACCTTAAAACAATCCTAACACAACAAGGACACCTCTAATAAGGGAAGTTGAGTCCTTTTAGGACTCTGCCTCCACCCTCTATAAATACGTAACACAGCTTATTATTCAGGTACGTTTTTAACATTCAGCATAAAGTTTCTCTTGTATACTTAATTGACTTAAGTATCGGAGGGGCGACGAGGACACACCTCGACGCCTTTGTTTCAGGTATTGAAGATCAGACAACGCGAAGTTCGTCCATCCGGCTCGCGTTGACCCATGTACGAATTTTGGCAGCATCAAATAGCTTTACAATTTGTGAAATAATTTTTTTTAAACTCGCAAGAATTTATTGGCTAGTTGTCTAGTGATGATAGTTATTTGTCACACGGTTTCATTAATTTTCTTGTAAAAACATTTTTACACCGTATTAATTGGAAAATAAAAATCTACTAAACTCATAGGAATTTATTTTATATGAAAACAAAGAAAATACAACTTAACATAGTTGTACCTTGAAATTCGATTTCTATTTCACATTGCAATCAAACGACAAAAGTAGAATTCGTTTTTTTCGAATGTGACATTTTTCATGAAATTCCATGCTATCAAACGGACTCTAAATTTGCCTATTCATTAAATCCATCATAGGATTAATAACTTATAGTATTAGTATTATTTTTTTTGAATAAAACAAAAAAAGATTGCTCATTTTCCTAGCAACTCTTTCAATAGAAACATGCTCCTATATTTATTATGGATGATATAATATGCTTTTAACATCTTTTATTGGTCCAACTAAAGCCTAACCTAGTCTATATATATTGTGTTTTTGCTCTAGCCGTTTAGTGTGTGATTTTTGATAAAAGAAGAAAGAAACTATGTGCAAGAGAGGAGAAAAACCGGTTGCCCATTTGAAGAGATATAAACATGTGGCTTCTTTGGTATTTTGGTCCCGTTTCTTGCCTTCTTTTATTGTTTTTCTTCTCCCCCTTGTGGCTACAAATCATCACAGTATCTTGTCCTTTGTGGGTGAGATTGAGGAGCAGATGAGGTGAATATATTGGTTGTGGGTTGGAGCCGTGGAGATTGGTTGTTTGGTAGAGAAAGATAACGTGAAACTGAACTCAGAAAATACCATTTTGACGACCTTTGGAATAAGCTTTCGCGATGGAAAAAATTATGAGAATTATATTGTAGCAGAATGGACCTTCCATTTGTAGAATTCGGCCTCAGTTTATATATCCAACCAAAATCAACCACCTCAACTAACAATCAAGAACCACAACTATTTACCCACACTTCGGTTGCTATGGTTGTACCCACAAAAGACACAAAATGAAGGTGTTATTTTGGTCACAAAGGCACCCACTCAAAGTAATCACAAAGGCAGAGGAAAGGAAAGAACCGAATGAAGAAGAGACAGCGAAGCAGTAGTCGAATTCTCTCTTTGAGGAAAGAGAAAAATAACACATATTAGCATCACGGGATTGAACAACATATATATATATAGGATACTTTAGGTATAAAGGGAAAAAGACCAAATCCAAAACAACACATGGGCCAACACTTATAAGCCATCCAAGAGGTAGAGTAATGTGCGATGAACAACTCTAACTAAAATCAGGCTACCTTCCATAGCCCAGCCCAAATAGTTCTAGGTTTGGGTCATTCCATTAAGGTGTCAATATTTCAATTTATCCAATATCGGTTTATTATCATCGTCCGATGTTTATTGAGTATAAAAAAAATTCAGATTTCTCCACCTTGATACCCAATCAATCTGCAAGTAAGTAACCAAAACACACAGTGTTTATACTTGCATAATCAAGGTAACCAATAAAATTGGTATTACAGACCTTACCTTGTGTTTCGAATCCAAAACACATACTATATGTGCTCCATATTCTCACCAGGCTAATGTCAAGAANGCCCAAATAGTTCTAGGTTTGGGTCATTCCATTAAGGTGTCAATATTTCAATTTATCCAATATCGGTTTATTATCATCGTCCGATGTTTATTGAGTATAAAAAAAATTCAGATTTCTCCACCTTGATACCCAATCAATCTGCAAGTAAGTAACCAAAACACACAGTGTTTATACTTGCATAATCAAGGTAACCAATAAAATTGGTATTACAGACCTTACCTTGTGTTTCGAATCCAAAACACATACTATATGTGCTCCATATTCTCACCAGGCTAATGTCAAGAACACCCAAGTAGAAACATATAATTAAAGTAATCAATCAAGAACAAATAAACATGCGATGAAGATATCATATAGGATAACACATATCCTTTTTAAAAAAAAGGACACGTTCACACAAAACAACAAATTAACTCCAAGTTAATCAAGCAAACGGTCAACACATATGTAACAAATGTATCTCACCACACTTATCTTATTCCATTCCGTATTGTTCACACCCCGATAACACATATCTCACCTCATCGCTCACCATGTTCACAAGACTAATCACTCAACCCATGTATAACGGTAGACATCTATAGATCCTAAATTCTTGGGATAGTCCTCTATCATCACATCTCTTATCCCAACTTAAGTGGATAATGGGTCTCCACTTAACAGAAGTGATAGAAGTCTCTCTCTTACACTCCACCTATTCAGGGTCTCTCATCAGATAAATGATTCCAACAGTTGATCACCTCTCCACTCGTGATCCAAATGTCGCACTCCACATCTCCTGTACAAACCACCAATGTACCCTTAAACATCTATACTCCATATCACTAAAAGATATACACCATACTACTAATGCATCTTAACCCATTATGCATGCAAACAATTACACTAAATAATTAAATTGCTCTCAAACTCATGCAAATACACATATCAAATACTTGGAATGCACATAAAATCATGCAACTGAATTAAGTAATTACATACATGTACAAATGATTACACATGGATGCATATACAGTAACTCATCTATGCACACTTAATAAACCTCACTAGGGTTATCACTCGACCCTATAACCATATTCACCTCCTCTCTCATCTTACCATTTTGCTTATCCTTTTTTCTTGGAATATCCCCTAATAAAGTGTCCAGTCTTATCACAATTGTAATACCGTCTACCACTAGACTTGTTCCTTCTTCTTACCACCCTCATCACTCGAGTCACTACTCGAATCTTTATTGATTTGAGCTCTACCCAAATTCATCTGTTTAAACATTATTCTACTCCTCATCATATGCAACTTACCACTTTTCTTATTCTCTTATTCAACTTTAAACTCTATCTCCTTACTCCTAAGGGAATCTATGACAATCTCGAGTGTTAAAGTGTCTCTACCATATTTAATTGCATTCTTAATCTCTCTATATAAATCAAACATAGAATTCAGCAAAGTGATGACTATATACGTATCAGACACTTTTTCATCATAATTAACGATATCTTGAACAAATTTGTTGAAAATATCCAAATGATCATCCAAATCCTTTGAATGAATCATGTTAAACATGAAAATTCTTTCAAACAAGTACAACTTATTAGGAGTAGACTTAAATAAGTATAAGTCCTCCAACTTTTGCCAAAGTTCTTTTGTAGAATTAAGTTTTCCAATTTTTCTCCAAACGGTATCGGATAGGTGTAAAACAATTGAAGTGTAACCAAATTCATCATATTCTTCTTTTTGTACTTCTATTAAATTTGCAGCAAATTTACCATCTATGGTCATTAAAACTTTTTGTTGAATCAAAATCTCATTCATCTTTTATTGCCAAATTAAAAAGTCCCATTTCTCATTGAAAATTCTAACTTCAAAATGTGAAAATATTTTGAAAAATAGAATAACACATAGAATAAGCACAAATAAATCACACAAAGTAATCATAATGCAACAATACACACTTTTCTAGATTTCCAGGATTTCGTGATATTCAAGATCTCGTATCAAGGGAATGTTCAAACATGTGGAGTCCAGGTGCTCTAACGAGATAATCAATGCAATACGAATGTATGTCAACAAAAATTCAAATTCTCACGTAATATAGACAATTAAACACATATGCAATTATCAACTTGCAGTTAAGTCCAACACTTCAAATATGACAAATAATTCCTAAATATCTAGCACAAGCAATGGTTTCTCCATACAGTAACCTCAATCCTAATGTCACCTTACACGATAATGCCTTAATATTAAAATTTAAATTTGGAATAAGCCAATATACCAGAGCTGACCAATCTGAGTCCGTAAACAACGAGAGACACGAATTTACCACTAGCTACCACTATTCGCCATAAAGCTTTCAGGAATTGCAGCAACCAATCGAACACCGAATTGAAGCACAAATGTGCAGGGGCAAAATCGTCTAGTTTTTACAGTATAACCTAAAATAGAAAACTAAAAATACCAAAATGTTAGAAATCACGTTGGAAAGATTTTGTCTAAAGAAACTATCGTCGGAGAATCCCTCACGAGCCGCCATCGCCCGCGACTATCATCCCCATACGCGGTGGACCAAAGTGTGCCTCAACCTGCCGATTCTCCCTGTGGTATTGGATTCTTCAAATGATCACTGGTTTGGTTGAAAATCAGGATTGTAGGTAAATTTTTTTTACAAAAAGGGGATAGATTTTTAATCTGGTTTATCCTCCAATCCATCGATTTTCGGATCTGTTTTCTTCGAAAATTCACCACCAAAAACGGAATGAACCTTCGATTTGGTGAAATCTGGGCTCAGTTTATATATCCAACCTAAATCAACCACATCAATTAACAACTCAAGAACCACAACAATTTATCCATACTCTGATTGCTATGGTTGCACCCATAAAGGACACAAAATGACGGTGTAATTTTGGCCACAAAGGCACCCACTCAAATTAGCTACAAAGGCAGAGGAATCAAATGAAGAAGAGACATTAAAGCATCAACCGAATTCTTTCTTTGAGGAAAGGGAAAAATAACACACGTTAAGATCACATGAATAGGCAGCATATATATAAGATACTTTAGGTATAAAAGGAAAAAGCCCAAGTCCAAAACAACACATGGGCCAACACTTATAAGCCATCCAAAAGTGGAGAAATGGGCCATGAGCAGTTCTAACTAAAATTAGGTTGTCTTCAATAGCCCAAATAGTTCTAGGTTTGGGTAATTTCATTGAGTTGTCAATATTTCAATTTATCAAATATCGGTTTAACATCATCGCCCAGTGTTTATTGAGTATAAAAAAGAGAAAATTACACAAAACCAGATTT
>CAIGRL010164308.1:6453-21924 GCA_903798325.1 Fraxinus xanthoxyloides | reverse complement strand
CGGGCCCCAAAAATCACAGGACTGACCCTGCATGGACCCATAAACTAAGTTAGGAATGTGGTAACTAGGTTTGTCCAATTTTGATAGACCTCTGATGCAATTTCTTGAACCACCTTTGAGCTTTATACCAAACGTTAATGGGAAGGCTTTGCACATGATGGCGTCACTGGCCCCTTGTAGTTCCATCCGTGAGGTGTACTTATCAAGATGACTAAGGGGGTCTCTTTTCCTACATGTTCGATGAGCTGGGATATTTTTAGTTTCCAGGTAAGGTTTCAACAAGTATGTCTTCTGTGAAAAGAGGATGGCAGCTTGTGTAGTATTCTTCCATAGTTCTTTTATGCCCGACTTCCAATTCAGCTATGTGCTTTCTCAGCTGGCTTAACTTTAGCTCCTCACCTTTTCCTTTCGGGGGTTCGTTTTGAACAGGGCGTTGTTCATTTCTGGGCATTAGTGAACGTTGTGTACGTAGCCTGTCAAAAATGCTTCTTATCTTTTTGGTTTCCATTTTACCATTGGAGGTGGACACTTTACTTCACCGTTTCTGCTTTTGGAAGATTTTTTCCCTGAGAAATGTAAACTTCTCCGGATTGGAGGTTACCTAATTCTTTCTCTAGCACAAAATCCCACTTCGGTTTCAGCCAATGGGAAAGTGGTGGCCTGCTTTTGTTCTATCCTTTGTACATCATGGTTGGACGCTCTATGACCTCTTTTATGACAGTGAGATGAAGGTAGCCGCCCTCAACAAACATTTCTCCTTTGGAAATTTCGTGGGATGCTGGTATTGTGAGGATTAGTGCTGGAATGGGTTCTGGAGCCCGAGCTGTGACTCATAATTGTAATTAGGTAGGCTGTACAGTGGGATTTTTTGAAAATTTTTATAGGAGACTGGTCTTTTTTTTTTTTAACAAGATCTTCCTTCTAGCGCCAAATTGTTGATGTTCAAAAATGATATGGTCAATTTTATTCAACCTAATAGATGATTTTAATGTGGCAATCTACTAAAATAGTAAAAAGAAGTTTGCATTAAATGAAGTATTTGTGGAAGGTGTATTGAGAGTACATTGAGCTTGGTCCTTAAAAGGAATAATGTGCCTCAACTTATAACCGACAAGCAACTTGGCCTTCCAATAGCACGTCGTCTACGTGCCATTACATTTTGGTTGATGAATTTGAGTGGATGAAATGTAGATTTTCCCAGGTTATCATTGTATTGGGAAATAACTGTAATTAACTCATCAATACAAATTTTTGATTGGTTAGCCACAAGGAGCTTCCCTCAACCTTTGTCACGTGTTCATGAGATGAGATGATATCATCCAGTCAAATTCGTAATGGTGATGTTTTCTTATAACGATGGCCGTAATCAAGTTGAAGTTTCACCTCGGTCTGATAGGGGAATGTATTTCTTTATGAACCTTTTTACCGATTTTGTAATAAAACCCTAATTAATTGAAGGCTCATCAATAACATATATTGAAAGAAGTTATTTTGTTGTCTTGGGTAAAGTTTTTGTTATTTTGTTAGAGAAAATATGGAAAAAGTTATATTTTTGTTTTTCATTTATTTTTTATTTAGTCATATATGTAATTGAATTCGTATATGTGGACAGTGACGGCAAAAAAACCCGCTCCAACGTTGCCCCGCCCCGAATGAGGCAAAAAAATCCGTCTCGACGGGTTGGTGGGACGGGGCAGGGTTGCCGCCCCGAAGCGCCCTGAACCCACCCCGAAGAATTAAAAAAAAAATTAACTACAAATTTTAAAAAAAATAGTTAATTGAAAATTTTTGAAAAAAAAATATAAACGGGGCGGGAAATGGGGCTAGTCCGCGACCCGAACCCACCTCGTTGCCATCTCTATATGTGGAGATTGAAAATTATGTTGAGTTTAAATTGGATTTACATATTTTAATAATCACACGAATAAATAACTTAGGCACATCAATTTTCGTCTTTCAACATACAAGGAATCATACCCAAGGGTTTCAGCCATATCTAAAATATAAAATTTTAATATAAATCGAACTTAATAATAAAACATTTGCCGAAGAATTTTATAATTCTACTGTTGATAATCTAATCGTAGAATACTGCAGTTTTAGGGAGGGCGGGTATGGGATGAGTCGCCCATTCCCACTTCCCTCCCATCGGGTATTTTTATTACTTTACCTCATCCCCATACCCTATTAAAGCGGGATGGGGGCAGGTCAGGGCGAGACAAGTCCTCTGCCCCATTTATTGTCCCCATTTATTTTTTCTTTTTAATTTTTATTTATTTTTTTAGTCTTTAGCTAGGAAATATTATTAATTTTTTACTAATTTGTTAAAAACAACTTATGTTCTCTTTAAAAATGATGATAAATTTATTACTTTTGTTCGATAAAAAACTTAAATTTGAAATTAACTTTAAATGGGGCGGGACTAAATTTCCCGCACCCACTTCGGGGTAATGACCCCCGCCCCGTCTACCCGTTTAGGAGGGGAATTCCTGCCCTATTCGGGATGGTGTCCTACGAGTATCGAGTTAAATGAATTTTTTTGTCATCCCCATGTAGTTTTGAGTTGAATCGTCGAATTCGACAATTCAACTATCAACTGTAGAATTCTACAGTTTAACAGTTGAACTTGACAGTTCTTGAACGTCACCACAAAGCTTGACTTTAGTTTTTTTTTTTTAAAAAAAAAAATCTTTTTCGGAAAAAATAATTTCATATTCAATATTTCAAAAGGATTCTAATTTTTTTGTAAATAACTATATAATGTATATCACTATATTTTTATTCATGTATTTGTAACATCCTTGATTTTTAATTTTTTTAGAAGTTTATAGAAATTTTTCGAAGATGTTTTGGAGTTTTTAAGAATTTTGGGCTAATAATAAGTTTCTACAGAACTAAAGGAGCAAATAAAGTAATTTGACTTATTAGCACCTTGGTCAATGATGAAATCTGTAAATGGAGGAGGGTTGGATTTCATTTTTAGGGAGAAAAAATGGGTTGTTGGAAGGTTGGGGTTGGCAACCTTGATGTCGATATTGATATTTGCATAGTTTGGACATAACTTCATTATTTTTTATCAAAAAGTTCATAATTAATATCAGTAAAGTGTGTTGGACTCGTGACTCATGACTCGTGACTCGATAAGCTTTCAATGATATATTATACGATTTGTGAATATCTCTATATCAGTCTTGCCACTTTTATTTCTCTATATATTTGGCACGTTGGTTCTCAAATATCAACTTTCAACCCCTAGTTTCACTCCAGAACACTGCTACTCGTATATGTGGCCCGATAGACCTTGTTTTGATGGTATTTAACCCTCATTGTGGTTCATAGGATGATTCTTGTTCTCTTTGGACTCAAGTGGATTACTTGTACGAAATTTGAAGGAGACCTTAAATCCTAAGATACATGAGAAGGGAGATAAGTAACGACTCAATTACAATATAAAACAATAGCAATTATATTATAGTGTGCTCTTTAACGTGTCTACATAAAATCTATCTACATGTATACATTATATGGAACATAACGTTACTAAATATTTGTATGTGATTGGAATATTCGGGATATAATAAAGCATACATATGCATACATTGGAGTATTTTTACGTATCATATTGACATTTACATGGTGTGCGAGATATGTAGTAACATTCATGTACATGCATACATATGCATGAATATGGGAGAAGTAACCATTTATAAATAGTAGATGAAGAGATAATGAAAGTATGGGAGAGATCGTAATAAATACCCAGATATGACATCTTGAATAATAAGATAATAACAATGAATATGATGTTATCACTCTACAGGTGCACCAACTTTACTTCGCATTTGGATTGATATACCGCTTCAGGCTCTCTCTAGTCATTAAGAGTAGCCTATGATATGTGTGTTTGGGTTCCGATGATAGTATACGGGGTAATATCAAGAGGTCTCTTGGTGTCCTTGAGACTATATTGCAGTATGACAAGCACCATATACATAGGCCAGACCTAATTTTATATGCTATATTTTTTGGTGCAGTATCCTGAGTTTTAATGAAAAACGACGGATGCAACTGTGATCTCCTTAGTCTCGATGGGCGACGATGGACCCACAGTCACTAGAAGACTTGCATTTTATTGGCCATATTGATAATTGAGTTCATACGATACGCCATAGTTGGATTGCGATCTTAAGAGTTCAAAGAAAAATAAGTTTAAATAGTGACGAAAGACGTGAACTTCGAAAATGACATGATAATAAGAAAAATGTATTGCAAATTATGAACATATTCATGAATATCATTACTTACTGAGCATCCACTCATATAGTTTTGCATTGTAGGCGTGGCAATGTATGTAACTGAGGTTGGTGCCAACTATCAAATGACGAAACAATTATATAATGGTCGCTGACTATGGTTCAATAGATCTATCACGAGGAAAATCCAAAAAAAATGTTAGAATTGATTCCAAATAAATTATTAACTTTTCAAATTGATTTACTATGTTTTATAGAATTACCTCCCGGTTGTCTACTGCCCTATTTTACATAAATATCATATATCAAGTGCTAAATTATAGTGTATCAAATAATTATGGAATAATATAAAACTGTATTATTAGGGTATCTATTACAGTTAGATAAATGATTTTAAATAAACTTATATTTTCTGCACAACTATATAATATTAGTAAACGATTTGAAAACCATTTTAGAATTACGTCACAAATATTAAGTATAACATTATTTTATTGTTTTAAAAAAAATTTGCTGGAATTTATTAAATAAGGAAAAAAAAGATGCAATTTTTGGGCTTTTCGAACTTGTATCGAAGCTTCAGTTTTGATGATTCTATAGACTACACTTGTACGTATATGTTAGATAGTCATTTAGATTTACACCAAGCAAGCAAGTTATCATTTTGTTTATATGTGTTTTAATTGTTTTATATTTTTGTGTTCATTGTAAACTGCAATGGCAGTCCAATTTATAAAAACAATAAAGCTGTTTGTACATAAGGCTTTGACAAACAACATGACCAGTTTTTGAAAATTCTGACGTGGAAGACGCGGGAATGAAGAAATGTTTAACAATTGACTAAATTATCAAATAAGGAAGGGGGCCCCACATGGGTAAGGTGAAAAAGAGGAAAGATATTTCATCCAACAGTAATTGAAGGCCACATACGTAAACTTTTCATCCCAAGTGTACCCGCCACCGTCCCCGTCTTCGTGAAGAAATCCAAAAAAAAATTCTCCAATAATAATGAAGATCACAAGCGTAAGTTTTTCCTCCTAAGTGTACCCGCCACCGTCCCTGTCTTCGTGAAAGTCCAGTCGTCTTCCACTCCAGCTTCGTCTCCGTCTTCCACGTGAAGGCAGAAACTCAAGTTTCAATCGACCCTCGTTTGTACATGCCCATCAACTCCAGTAGCTTCAATCGATCCTTGTCTTTCATCCTAGCTTCAATCGAGCCTCGTTTGCCGATCCTCGTCTTTCGTTATAGCTTCAATCGACCCTTCCAGCAGCTTCAATCGGTCGTCGTATGTTCAGCTTTTTGTAAACGGCATGATCAGCTCAGCTCAAGCTTCGTCTGAACGTGAAGGTCCAACTTTGTGCCCTAGCTTCGTGTAAACAAAGAAACGGCGACCCATTACATAGGAAGGTATGTGCACTGCCGTTAGATACTGATTGTTCAAGTTACAGAAATGTGTATGATATGGGTTATGCATCATAATGCATTGTTATGTTTTCCCCAAACTGGAGTAGTGAAATTTGTACTAACTGTGACCATGCTTCCTAACTGTAACTCATTCTGCAATCCATACAACTACATTGAAATGAATGATTTGTGTTATGTTAATGTATTGCTGAATTGGAGTGCTTATATATTTGCAGTTGAATAAATCATGGATGACGTTGACGATGATATTTTGGTTGTCTCCGACAATGAGAACGTGGAAGTCAGTATGAACCAAGTGGAAGACGTAATTGAACAAGGAGATTGTAGTATTGTGCCCGAGGTAGGAATGATGTTCAAGGATGAGAACGAAATTTGGGATTTCTACAAAAGATACGCATATGCCGTTGGTTTTCCTGTTAGGAAATGCACTTCAAAGAAGGATGATGACGGAGTTTTAAGATATCTGATATTGACATGTAGTCGGGAAGGCAACAAAAGTTCTACTAAAAGCAGTTCTTTTAAGGCGCAACCTACAATTCAGACGGGTTGTAAAGCTAGGATATCTGCATCTTCGGATATTCATGGCTCTTGGAGAATCAACACAGTTCATTTAGAACACAATCATAAAACAAGTCCTACAAAGTCTAGGATGTACCGTTGCAATCGAGAACTTAGTGTACACGTGAAGAGGAAGCTTGAAGTGAATGATCTAGCTGGCATTCCGTTGTATAAATCCTACAACTCGACAGTGGTGGAAGCAGGTGGTTATGAGAATATGACTTGCAACGAAAAGGATTGTCGAAACTATATTGAATACGTTAGGCGATTACGACTTGGAGCAGGAGACGCGGTTTGATCCGTAATGACATAACATCACTTCCCGATAGGTACATTTTGCGTCGTTGGAGAAGAGATGTTAATAGAGCACATGCGAGGATCGCGGTCAACTATGACGGATTGGTTAGTTCTCCTAGGCAGCTGAGATATGATAGTATGTGTCAGGCTTTTGCCGTGTTGGCAGACCTTGCTGCAGATGATGAAGTTCGAACTCGTGCCGTAATGGAATGAATTGGACTACATTCTAAGGAGTTAGCGTTGACGAAGTCGATTTGCGGAAGTAATACCATTTCACATCAAACTAATCAGTTAGCCGCTATGTGTAATGACTCCCAAAATACTACAAGCCAGAACGTAATGGATCCGACATCTTCTCGGAGAAAGGGCGCACCAAGAAAAGTCCGACGAAAAGGACCCTTGGAGTTGACTTCAAAGAAGGTACCGGCATATGGATCCCAAATACTTCGCGAAATTGAAATTTATTGTCTCCAGAAAATCTCATTTATTAGGATGGAAGTGCAGGGAAAATCGACTTCTGCTATACGAAAGAGACCAACAGGAAAGCGTACTCAGATGTGTGCGGGTGAACTCGAATCTCAATCCATATCTACAGTCGATCAACATCCCATGTCTCCACATGTCACATTTTTGCAACTTTCACTATCGACGCCATTCCCATTACCACAAGGTAGGTTCACATGTATTACATAGTTGGATAGTTTCATATATGCACTAATTAAATCGTAATTCCTATTGCAGGTAATGCCTCTCCGTTGTACTATCCTTACTTGCCGGATGGAGGCAGTACTAGTTTATGATGTTTAATGGAGAGTATGTGCTCTTGCACGTGACTACCATATTAGTTTTGATTTTTGCTAATAGGTGAGGTTATGATTTTAGCAATAGCAATATAGTTTTGGTCTCGTCGTCTTACCATTTGCGTTTTGGTTTTGCCTGGATTTTGGTGGTTCAGTTAATTTATTTGCATATTGCTATTTTCTAGCTCAAGCCAGTGGAACTGCATTACGGATTCCTGTGGTCGCTTATTCACACAGTTTTTGTAGTGTTCCTGTATTTCTATGACATGTTGTTGCTTTGAACTTGTGGTCTTGGTTTTGTATCATCCATGTGGCCCACGCACTTTACTGTGAATGTGCAAAGGTGAATTCAATGACATTTTTTAAATGATTTTAATCTTTACTCACATAGATAATATTATTATCCTATAAGGGCTTCTAAGGTGCATATTTGAATATTTTAACTGTAGGCGAGCATTAATTATGTGCGAAACATCAAGGTGGAGCCAGCTTTGTTGAAATATTATCCGTTGCAGATTGGAGGCCGTAGTGTTATAATATCTCCTCCTGCCAATAGCTTCGACGAAGAAAAAATGAAGATGGAGCCAACTTCTCTGAACTGTTGGGCAATAACAGATTTTTTGTAATAGTTAATCCATTTTCATGTAATTCAACTCCAGTTATCTACTTGAAATGATGTCAGTAAATCCGTTTTCTTGTAATGACAGTTTGTCGACATTATCTAAAGCATGTGCTACCAATGAATTGGTTTTGATGTAATTCCTCTTTCACATAATCTATAGCAAGTGAATGATAGCAGTTAACCTATTTTCATGTCATTCACATTATCTAATGATCCATTGCAAGTGAAGGCAGAAACTCATTTCAATGTAAAAAAACTTATCAAATGGAATAATAACAACACCACCAAATTGACATTGGCATAAGAAAATGATGAAAGTTACATGGTTTTCAACCATAATCCGTTAACAACTACATACTTCGTTGATACGAACAAAATAAAAATAAAACCCATACATAAGTTTGTACATAACACGTTCAACAAAGATGATCTCATAATCAATTCAGCCTCTTTCCTTTTGCAATCCCTTCTAAGCTTCCTTTGCCCCTACGGATGGTCACGTTAACAGATATCTCGAAGTCCGCTTCTTCATTTAGTCGAACCTGAGATTGGAACATACGAGACATAGCTTCAACTGCTTCGTTCGTCGCAGCTTTGACTGATTCGGAGCTAGCGTTGCTGGATTCACCTCTTGAGTGTCCTTCATAAACCCAGTCCCAAAAGCCGCACTTATTACTGCAACATGTGAATAATCTCCCTTTATTAGCAGTCGGCTTTTCAACCTCAAAACACTTTTTAAATCCATTCTTACACAATGGGCATTGTTATTTAATCGGACAATCAACGAAGAAGTGCCCTTTGCCTCTACAGCTATGGCAGATTCCAGAATTCTTCCCTACCATTCTAACATATAATTAAACCATACATCATGTCAAAATGTTTCCCATTGGATAAACGATTAAGAACGCAATTTCATACAAATCACACCAATTTAGTTGCCAAAATGGAAACACCAAAAACCACAAAGCAAAATACATATAATTCTCACTAATTTCATAAAACTCCCACCAATTTAGCTGCTAGAACGAAAACACCCAAATCCACAAAGCTCAAGTTATATTTCAGCAAGAAAAACCAGTAAAAACACGAAGCTCAAATTACATTCCAGCAAGGAAAAACTCGGAAATTTCAGTATAATACTCACCAACATTTTTAAAGTCCAAGAACAAACCTCAAATTTGTGACTTCTATATAATGCAACAACCCGAAGATGATATTGCAGGAACAAAAAATAAAGCAACAACCAAAACATTTGCTTACTCTCAAGCTACGTGTTCTCCGATTTTCAATCCAAAGTGACTAGAAGTTCACAACTCTCACTTGGTCGTCGATCTACAAATTCGGACCACTCGTAACAACGATGTCTTCAAATCACTTTCTCTGCTTCGGGGGTAAGTATGTTGGGGTTCATTTCTTCTTCCATGAAGTGATGCAGGCCGGCGGTGAGAGAGATTGTCGTACGACTCTACAGTCTGTTCGTGTTTTAGGGAAAAATGGATGAGAGAGAGAAATGGATTTGGGGAAGGGGAAAATGGATTAGAGAGAAATGGATTTGGGGAAGGGGAAAGTTGATGATTCAGAATGTTTCTGTCTCTTTTGTTTTTATTGTTTATTTTATTGTTTTGCCTTCTTTTTTTGTTCCCTCTTTATTGTTGTTTTTTACTTCAAATTAATGCCACATCAGCCCGGTGAAAAGAGTTGTCAAATAATTTATGTACGAGTAGCGCGATCGTTATAAAAATTACAAAGCCTATAATAAAATGTGATATGATATTCTGAGATGCTACTCTTGAGAAGTCCAAGTAACTAAGCGAAAGATCAACTATTATTTATATTACCTTTCTTCTTAAAAGGAATGAAACCTAATGGAGTGCATATTAAGGGATGGAAAGATGTCTAATATTCTTTATTTGTAGATAATGCCTTCTCAAGAACTGAAATTGTTAGAATGAAAAGTGTGTATTACTTAAGAGTTTTGTTGAGAATGATTGAGTAATATTGTGACACCCTTTTGAATCTTGACTTGACATGTCGTGATTTTGCATTTGAATAATAGACTAGTCTATGAAGGGATTTCTGCTTATCCTTGATGAAGCTACTTGAAAAGTTGAACATTTGACATCGGCTGACTGTGTTACAAAAAGCGAGAATTGGCAATCTATGAAATAAAAATAAGAACACAAGATTTTTACATGGGAATCTAAGACAAAAAGAAAAATTATGGGTAGGTAAAGAGAAATCTACCGTATGACTACAAGAAGTGTAACTATTCCGAATATATATAATACAATGAAACATTGACATACAATGAAACCTCAATAAAACAGGTCCAAATAGACCCCTATTTTCCCTTAATTTTATTTCATCACAAATGTCGCACATCGAGCTCTTCGAACATGGCCAAACAGATTTCGGAACACAGTACTCTAACAAACACTTTGATGGATTAGATATCTTCTTGACATCTATAAATTTTGCTTTCTCCTAGGATTTCTTATCCATGAATGATCTTGTACATTTTGAGTTTCAAGATACAATTGTTAAACGTTTTGCTTTCCACAGACGGCGCCAATCTGTCGACTCCAAAAAATAAACTCAACAGATGTTGGGGGCCCACTCTTGTCAAGTCAAGTACGATTCAGATGTGTTTCTACCGGAAAATGGTGGTAGATAGGAGGAAATGGACACGAGTGGCACTTTGCGGCGAGAGACAAAAATGTTCAAGTTTCGGCAATGTAAAACAAGAGCGATCGCTCTAACAACGATCGTTAGGTGGAGAACCGGGATAATCTATGTTATAACAAACGTGAATATGTGGAATGATGGATAAAAATGTACATTGAGGTCTATATATTGTATATTGAAATTTGTGTTTAATAAACTTGGTATGGTGGCGCACTCGCACTCCATCAGTCGGATCTATCAAGATCAATACTGATGGATGCGTCAAGGATGGTTATGCGAGTGGGGGATGTATCATCAGAGATCATGCAAGACACTGTATCAGGGTTTTCTCAGATTCGTATGGACCATGCATGATATTAGAGGCAACACTCCGGGCTATTCTTGATGGGATTTTACTCCTCAAGGATTGGGTTATTCAGCGATTGTGTTGAGTCAGATTCTCTGATGGCTACTCTATGCATCACTATAGGGAGATGACCATGAGTTATTCAGGACATACTTAGACATATCTCAGACGTCGTATCCTTCAATAGAGATACAATCTTCCACATTTACTGAGGAAGAACAAGGTTGCAGATGCTCTTGCTGCTGATGGTTGAGATTATCGACGATATCAAGTATATGGACCACTTGACTTATCACGACATATTAGGGCACTAGTACAAGTTGACAGACATGGATTGCCAGTATCAGAGTTTGAATCTTATTATAACTTTCAATACTTATTCTTTATATTTTCTTTTACATTAGTTCTTATTGTAAATGAAGTAGCACTTCTTTATTTACTGCTTTATTTTTCATCATTTACTTTCATTGTAATGTAAGTAGTACTTCATCTTTTTACTAATCTCCTTATTTTCATGTAACCACGGTATTCCTCCACTACAAGTAAAGACATATAATAAAATCTCGGAGGTATCACCTTCCTTTAACTAAAAAAAATCCAAAAAATTTGAAAAAGGTTACAAGTGATTCTAAAGAAATTATTTAGCTTTTAAAACTTGCTATTATATTTATAGCATTAATTCCCTTTTGTCTTTCGATATTTTTCGTTCACATTATATATCAAGTGCTAAATTAACGTTTTTATTAATTAGGGTTAAATTAAATAATTATAGTATAATATCAAAAGTATATTATAAGGATATCTTTTAAGTTAAGGTACAAATTTCAAAGTGACTCATTCTTTATTATAATTATACAATATTCATAAACGATTTGAATATCATTTTAAGAATGACATCACAAAAAATTGGCATAATATTATTTTAATGTGGAAAAAAAATTTAGTGTTGAAATTTAATGAATAAAGAGAAACTTAGACGCAACTTTGGGCTTTACATTATTTATATCAAGATATTATTAACTTATATTTGAAGACAATAATTCAAACGTCAAGAAAGTTGGTGAAAATAAGATACATTTTGTGGTTTTGCGCTAATTGGTTTTGACTCATGGGTGCATGTTCCTTTCAGATAGTTTTTCTAGAAAGACACTGTGTTGCTCTCTAAGATTATACAACAACCAAATAATACCATTAAAGATGAACAAAACAAAAACTAGACATTTTTATAAATGTTTTTAAAAGTAGTCACATTTCAAATTCACCCCTCAAATTTGGCCATGTTACCGAATTACCTGTCTGCATTTTGTAAGTGTTGAGATAGTCCTCAAGGTCATCACTCCCTTCGTCGATGGGTTTTTAGCATTAGAAGTTAGAAGAACGAATGTCATTCTAATGTACTAGGAGAAAGGTATGGTGTCGTCATCGTCGTCCCTCTCGTAGGAACTTGAAGGTCCTTCTTTATCCTGCCAAAAGGGAGGGAGTTGAAGATTGATAGCTCCTTCCTCGCTTCCTCCGAGAAAGAGCATCATTATGATGCCTATTTTTAGTCGCTTTTCCCTCCAACCTGTCAAAGAAGCTAGCAAAGTTGGAAAGTCTCCACTCTTCCTCATAGGCGGGAGGAAAGACGTCTTCTCCCTTTTTGAGCAAGTCTACAAGGAGCCTCGATATGAGCATTTATTACATTGGTCAAACTCAATTGTGTCAATCCTTGGTTGTCATAGGCCTATGTGCAAATTGAATAGTTGATCGAGTGGTGTTGTGGTAAAATTGTGAAATTTGATAGATGTACGATATATCTTGACTGAGGCATAGTTGGAAAATGCCCTTCACATACAGATGTCATCATCTCCTCGGAAATACACTACAACAAGAGGTGACGCCTCTCCTCGGAAGCGACACTTTGAAAGAAGTGACCAAGGGCTTCGTCCATTTGCCTTGGAGGACAATATGAAGAGGAATGACAAAGTGGAGTGAAGATTCTTTAGTTTGCTTTTACTTAGTCGATTGCCACATGACCTTCGTCGTAGGTCAAGGAGTAACATGAATTATAAAAAAAAAAACTCTACATTAGACAAGTTTAATTTTATTTGATAATATCTAATCCTCCTTACAAAAGTTTGCTAGACGCATACTCGATAAATTGACAACAATCAAATTTTAAAAAATAAATACACAATAAAAGACTGCCTAGGTGGCAAATATTGAGATAAAGTTGAAACCCATACTTGATGGGTTCATATTATTGGCTTGCTGGTTTATTATCGTGTGCATCCCCGTGCATAGCACAACTTGAAACCGTCTTCCACGTGTTTTGAACGAAACTACCCGTGATCGTGTGTGTTTGGCATATGATATTGGATTAAAATATATATTATTAGAAAGGGTCGAAAATTTGACAACATCAACGTCGAATGTATTACAAAGTTTTGTTTTGACTTTTATTGTCACATACTTGATACGCTAAATTGAGTACAAATAAAGAATGATATGCATAAGATGTTTGTTTAGTATTTTATCGAATCAAACATTTAGTCCCAGTTTGGCGGGGTAAATTTTCAAAAAGTTAACAAAGGTCCCCGTTTGGCAGGGTAAATTTTCAAAAAGTTAACAAAGTGCGTGATTAAAAAATTGTGGAATTGATTGTATATATTATAAATAATTGTTGATTTTGACTCTAATAAAAATTTAGATTTTAACCCCTACAAAACAAGGGCTTAATGTTTTATCAAGTCTAACTATCCGACTCCGTTAACGTATTAACATCTTGAGTAACATATTGTTTGGATTAACCCAAATTATAATGGGATGGTATCATAATTATGAAGTATAATTAAAATTTTAATGTTTAAATTTGAAATTATAATAAAAATATTATTTTTATCCAAACAAGTAGTCTCATTTTTCAACAAGACGATATCAACAACAATATCGTAATAATTATACTCCCGTGCTAAATACAAAAGCTCCAATATAAATACAAATATAAAGCAAAACGGACACACCTTCAAAAAACCAAAGAAGTAAAATAGAGAGCGCAAAACGATCGCGAGCATACTCCGTACACTCGGCTACAGGGGATAGCCCCCTTTTTCTCGACTTTATTGCTAATTTGCCATCCTATGGCATAAGGTAAAGAATATTGAAATAGAAAAAATAAAAAATAATCATGCTAACACAATCGTTAACGTAACGTAACTTCATACTCTATATTATTAAAAAATACAGTCAAATTTTTCATTCAATATTGTCTCCTATAAAAAAATCTGGCCAAATTCTTCTATCACAGTAACATTTTCAAATAAAAAATATTGAGTTAAGTCATTTTATCAGAAATGTCGACAGATTCGTTGATAGATGATTTGTTTGCGGGATATGATTGAATTTAAAAATTGACTATTTTTAAATAATTCAATGATAAAATACCACTTATTTTTAAATAATGTATTTTGAAATAGTAGATTGATAGAGAATATGTGATAAAAAATATTATTTTATTAAAGAATGCATGATTGAAAATTATTAAAAGAATGAGAATGTAAATTTTAATGTGTACCAAGTATAGATTTATATTGTGTCAACGAAACTGGCAAAAATATATGGTAACGGAGCAAGGTTAAAAAAATATTATCTAAAAATCAATTTACAAAATTACCGACATTAAACATTGCATATAAATCCTATATATATGAGGGAAAAGGTACGTCAACAGCAGTTCATCTTCATCGCCTTCTCCGTTCATTACAGAAAGTATATAACAAAAAATGAAAGTTGAAGGATTGATTATTAACTTTGTATGTGTATCAATCCTTGTTTTGGGGATTTTTCAAGCATCCGTAAATGGCCGCCCGTTATTGCTGTCCCTCGACCGGCCGCGGCCGGATGATGCAGCCGACTTTGCTCGGTGGTTGGTCTGCCAGAATTCATGGGGCGTCCTCAGGTATTACTCTCTTTTAAGTTCCTTTAATTAGATCCTACATAGACATCTTCATATATATCTTGATCGTGTACGTATGTGTAGATTTGAACTGTATTATCTTGATCGTGTACGTATGTGTAGATTTGAACTGTATTAGGATGTTTTGCTACACTTAGAAATGAGTAAAAGTTATTTTCCATTAACTTTTTGCTTCTGAATTGTTACTAACTTATTTTTACTTTCGGGATAGTATTTTTTACTAATGCAGTTTCTATTTATCCGTGGGTAGATGTATCTATTTTCTAGAAATTAACTGGTGTAAAAGAAATGATAAGAACGTACTTAGTATCTCTATGCTTTTGGATGTCTCAAATCCTAGAAAACTCAAATTGGAGTCCAAGGTTGTCATGATCCTATTATCTTGGTTTGTTCTTTCTATTTAGAGTGTGTTTGATGGATATTATTTTGGAAGAATGTATTTTGGAATAGTAGATTGATGGGGAATTAGTGGTTGAAAAAGAAGGAAATGTTATTGATGTGATGGAAAATATTATTTTATTGAAGAATGT
>CAIGRL010164303.1:0-17858 GCA_903798325.1 Fraxinus xanthoxyloides | reverse complement strand
TTGTTTTGTTCAAACATTATTATCCAATTTATTAGCTGAGAATGTTTATATTTCTTTTAAAGAACACGATTTCATGATTCAAATTCAAATTCATGGATGTTCCAATAGTTTGTTTATCAAAGAATTCTATCATTCCGCATTTTAAGTAAATAAAAGAAGATGAGAATTTTCTTGTAACACCTCAAAATGTATGAGAAATTGAGGTGTTACAGTTTGGTATAAAAATATTCCGCGAATAGTGACAATTTTTTTTTGAAGGATAGATGTTAGTTTAAATTAATTTTGAATTATGGTAGTGTATAATTTAAATTGTTATGGTTTAATGCTCAGAGTTTAAGTTTCACACGTGTTAATTTTTTTTTTTTTTTTTTGTGTTTAGCTTTAGCCCTTGGTGATGTATAAAAAAAGAAAAATTTACCATAGACTTCATGTTCTATTTATTGTTAGAGTTTTGTTGATTTATGTAATTGCAAAATTGAAAAGTTTTGTCAAAAAAATCTAAACTGTCTAAGAAGAGTTTGAGATTTAAACGGTCCGTTGTGACTCCCTCCTCATTTGAAAGCCTTTTGATTGCGCATTATTCAAACTAACGAGATGAAATAAAATATTTCAAAGCTTTCAAAAATTAAAAATAAAAAAAAAATCTTTTTATAGAAACTTCTATTTTGAGAAGATCCTATTTTTGGAAATTACAAAAAAATACAGTGTTTTTCATAAACATTAGAAGTTTACGGACAATATAAATTTTAAAGTCTTAAACATGTAATGAGATGAAAGATCCTTGGCACATAGTGCTCACTACTCGATCACTCTCCAATTGATCCATGGTATGAAAAGAAATGTTATTCCTTTAGCATGTTTATGAGTCATCTTGCTTTATATTATGGGATGTATAATCACGTTTACTTCGCATATTTTATTAGTTGTTTAAATTTTCATAAATTATATGAGTATTATCGATGCAAACATGAAATGAAATATATGGTCACTGAAAGATCAAACAAAATTGCAGTTATGCTTGTCGCATTATTAGGACTTGGAATGTAATTAGGATGATTGGAAATAGCCCCAAATACCTACATTGTGCTCAAAGTTCTATCAAAAGATACACATATTACGAAGTAAGATTGGAGCGAATATTTGTTGAACATGTTGAAGATTTCCTTTTTAAGTGGGAGCAAGCAAGATCGTTCGGATATAATGAGGGGACAATCATCTTAATATATCATCTTATAAACACTATGCAACCTCTGGAGAGACATGGCTTACTTCGTGAGAGATATGGAGTATGAGCTTTATCTGCCCGAAGACTGGGACAAGATTGATTTTAGAGGATATTATGAGGATATCATAATCTTGTGGAACCACAGATAACAAGAGCTGGCACTGGACCCCGAGCCTGGGCTAGAACATAAGCCTGAGCCAGAACATGAAGAGGATCCAAAGGAAGAGCCTGAAAAAGACCCAGATGAGGAAGTCGAACCAGAGCCGAAGACCCTTTCATCGATTTGGTTACAGATTCTGAGCCTGAGTCATGCACTACTTCGGACGATGAGACTCCACTAAAAGAAGATTTCTAGGACTCGTAGAGATTAGAGATAGTTTTATTTACTCCTTTAGCCAAAATTTGTTATCTATGGGATTTTTTTAAAACTAGAGACTATATTCGAAAATTTTAAAGATTTTACCATTTAATATTATTATAATTAATTTTTGCGTTATCAGATTTTCCTAAATCAAAATTTTATTTTGTGTTCAACAACAAAACCAAGCAACGGTCATCAAGGATTTGTTGAGAGCTGTACAAGATTTGGGTAGACAACAAACACATGTTGGTCCCTAGAATGCAAATGTTAACGACATCAGTTCAATTGTGGAACAATTTCTCCGCTACAAACCCCCAACCTTCTATGGCAAGGCAAACCCATTAGCAACTGAGGAATGTATAAGAAGAATGGAGCCAATCTTCAAACATCTTTCTTGCACTGATGCTTTAAAGGTATTATGTGCAGAATTCATGTTGGTCGATGTTGCAGGCCACTAGTGGGAGTCAGCATCGCGCACTAGAACAGAAGCTCAACAACGTGCTATGACGTGGAAGAAACTCAAGGACGAAGTAATGGGAAAATACTTCCCACAAGGACGAAGTGAGAGACCGAAAGAAGACAATTTCTTCAACTGAAACAAGGAAAGATGAAGTTTGAGGATTATGAGAGAAAATTCGAACAACTCTCTAGGTACGCACCACGCCTATTGGACACGGAAGAAAAGAAAGCAATGAGGTTTGAACTGGGTTTGTGTCTCGAGATTGATGGGATAATGGTATCCCACCATTGCACCACCTATATTCGGGTGTTACAAATTACTCAGGCAATCTCAAATAGGTTAGAGATTGACCAAACCTTTCAGCACGGGATCGAGCCTTTAAGAAAGCGGAAATGGAATGGGTCCAATGAAAAAAAAGTTGAAGGACAAAATAAGAAAGTTAATGTTGGATCAAGTTTCTGACAAGTCGATTTATCCTATCTAAAGTGCACAGGATGCATAGGGGTAAATGTTTCTTCGGGAGAAATGTGTGCTATCGATGCTGCAAAATATATCACGTTTCCAAAAATTGCAAAGATAACCCCTCGAAAAAGAATGATGAACAAGAAAAGAAGGGAAATGCTCGAGTTTTTGCTTTAACTCAGGAACAAGCAACAGAAGACTCGAATCCAGGTTATTTCGAGGACAAAATTTTTTTAAGGAAGGGAGATTATAACACCTCAAAATTTTTTAATAGAATTTAATTGGTTTACATGCCATATTTTATTTTTTTTATATAGTTGAGGGACTAAAGTGATATATGTATTAACTTCAATTTTGGGCTAAGTCTTTAGTTATTGTTAAAGTGACTAAAAGTATATCAACATAGGTCTCATTGGATAGCTCGTATTTAATCATGTAAATTAGGCTTGAGAAAAAGTTAATTTTGATAAGTTTGTCTCAAGAATTGAAATTCTAAGAAATTATAATTTTTTTATTTACTTTTTTATTTTTAAATCAAAGTAAATTGGATGAGGATAGCCACGAATGAATGAGAGATTTTTTTATATATATATAATTCTATTTAAAGTTAAGTTGCCATCACTATCACATATTTGGATTAGAATCACCTTTTTGTTGTGATAAATTTTTTGTACGCATTTCACCTTGTGAATGGTTTATAAGTAATTCAATTTTTATCAAATGTGATAAACACGATTTTCCATCACAATTGTACCATGACTCAACCACTATATTTTTCAACTATAAATAGTGTGCAATTATCCCACAATTCACCATCAAAAAAATTGTACACGACAGCTTTCATGTAAAGAAGTAGTAAATTTCTATTATGTTTTTTTTTTTTAAATCTCATTTGATCAATCAAGGTATGATACTTCTATTCAAGTAGTTTGTTTCCTTATACTTTTATGTCAGTAATTTATGCATAAATTGTCAATAGATTTTCGGGTTCTTTATTAAGAGATAAAAGATCCTTTGAAAATTTAAGATGAGCAAAGATAAGTGTATCGCTTGGTCACAGATATATTCCATAAAAGAAGAGTGGTATGAAGTGCTATTTTATTGTATATAATTGTGTATGGAAACTGCATGTATCTTATTGGGTTTCTTTTAAAATACTCACTCTTACAAATTATACAGACTAGTTCGGGTCGATTAGAGCTGTGGTGTGATAGTGAACAAATTGCCAAGGGATTTCGACATACAAAAATATTAAGTTTTACTACCTATAAAGTTAGTAGTTTGTTTTGTTCAAACATTATTATTGAATTTATTAGTTGAGAATGTTTAAAATTTTTTAAAGGACACGATTTCGTGATTCAAATTTAAATTTATGGATGTTTCAATAGTTTGTTTATTAAAGAATTTTATTACTACACATTTTAAGTAAATAAAAGAAAGTGAATTTTTTTTTGTAACACCTCAAGAAGTATGAAAAATTGGGACATTACAGTATGCTAGGTAAATCCTGAGGAAAAACAACCACAAACTTCTTAACCACGAGTACATTTTTCACTTTTCTTTAGATTGGGGCTTACTAGTAATGTTCAATAAAAATCCTTGGCACATATTCTTTCTCAACATTTTTTCCGCTTTCATTGCAGATACTAAATCAACGTAGAGTCCCAATTCTTGTTCAAAAGAGTTGAAACTTTGTCTCCTTGAAATAGAACATCCTTCACGTGGCATAAGATAATTGCATAATTTTTACTCAACCAGTTCATACCCAAAACTACATCAAAGTCTTTCATTCTAAAGAGGTACAACTATGCCTTTAGTACTTTGCCTTTAAATAAAATAGTTTATCTTGAGAACTATTCAACCACGCTATACTTTCTTCAGAGGTCTCTCTATGTTTAGCCATGTCTGTCATTTATATTAAGCTAAGTCCAAAGTGTTATGCATTTAAGTTCTAGTCATATAAGAATCGCATTACTAACAATCCTACAGAAAAAAACTAACATACTTAATTAACATACTTTTGAAACAATAAATGACATGTAAAGAAATACTCATGGGATTATGCAATTAATTAGTATGAACAAAAATATGAAGGACAATATCAATAAATAAAAATATTCGCCATTGTTTGATACCTTAAAAATACTGGACAATGGCAGATTGATGAGCATTAAATGCCATGAATTTAGTAGCTTTATTTTTATTATTTATATGGGAATTTTATAAAATATAAATTTTTGGTTTAAAAGTTTCTAAAAATGGAATTTTCTCTAATTTGAAGTTGGTTTGAAACATTGCTTTTCGTCTTATTGATTTCAATAACATGCAACTAAAAAGGCTTTTAGGTGATGAGGGAGGTCATAAATGGACCGTTAAATTCCAAACTCTCCTTAGACAATTTAATTTTTTTGACAAAGCCTTTCAGTTTTACGAATATGCAATTCAAGAAACTCAAACAATGAATTTTCAGTAAAGGACTAAATACACATTTTTTTTTAAAAAAAATCAAGATTGCAAAGTATACATGATGGTAGACCTTTACTCTGATACCAAACTGTAAAGCGACAAATTCTAGCACCTCATGCATCACCAAATATGGATTTCTTAACGTGCTAAAAAATTAATTTTAATATAATGGGTATATTCAATAAAAATTGGCAACATTTAATAAAATGATATATTTAATCGATTAAAATATACGAAATTTTTGGAATCATGTCTTTAATCAAAACATCAATAAAAACTAGTTCAACATGCACTAGAACTAGGAGTAATTAAAAATTTTAATATTACTTCAACACAAATCAAATTCAACAAATAAGGTACTTCGTGACAAGAATCTGTTGGTCCAATGGCACACCCATCCATCCACTGAGCGTCAAGCATGCTTTTTTTTAACCTAAAATTTGTAAATAATGAAGGATGAGTATAACGTATTTTACTCAATACAATACTTGTTACTCTACATTTAAATCATATATGAAACTATGCATAAATTCTCTTACCAATATAAAATGAGAATTATCACACCATGAAAAATGATAATTGTAGCAAACGCTTCAAAATAACGTGAAGGACTCATGTCCGGAGCTTCGTTTTAAAATGTATCATGATTTCTCCGAAGGAGCACTAAACTAAAGTAATTAAATTCGTACATAAAAACGTATTTGAAAAGATGTGGAAAACCCACTTAATCTCACCTTTTGAAGATTAACGTGGAGAACGAAATTGTAGAAAACAAGATTCTTTATTGCAAATCGAAGACTTAATAATAAAAAGAGAGATGTAGAGAGATATAGGAAGGGTGAGAGGCAGAGAGGGAGGGAGAGGACACAATTAAATCAAAATTTGAATTACTACTAGATTATATTAATGATAATGATAATCGATAAATATTAAAGCCCCCAACTAAAATTAAACAACTATATTTATAGGTAAACTTAGAATAGTTTCATTATGATTAGAATTGTATCATAATCAATTAGTTATTATCCTAGATTATGTAGATAATGACCAACTAATTGGTTCAATTTTATTAAATATTGAATATATACAATACTTGTATGATGTGTCAAAACATGAATGCTTTTTCTAAATTGATTAATACTTAAATTCTAACTAGACCATAAACTTAAATCCTTATTCAATTGACTAGTTGTGTGGTGATATGCCTAATTAGTTTAAGATAAATATAACATATTAACTTTCTAGACATCCGAGACATCCGAGACAAATTGAAATATTATGTGGGGATAAGTTTAATTGGTTTAGGATACATGTAATATAATTTATATCATTAATTACATGCATATCTAATTGATTTTTCTTTAAAACTGTAATGACGAAAACAAATAAAGATGTTGGAATGGAAAGTATTCTAATTACTTACTATTTTATTTACAATTTAATTCTTTTATTGATTCAATCTTAATTCAAACTTATTCAAAATATATTTTTCTTGAGCCTAACATACATGATAAATCATAAGCTATTAAATGAGTCCAATATTACTATAATAATTTTGTCTAAATCGAAAGCTAATATTATTATCTAAGTTGTTTTCTTATTTAGCACTTGAGTTTATCTTATCAACAAAATCAACATATTGTACCTATGTGAAATATTATGGCAAAAGTGGGCCTATTTCTAACAATTAAATATGATGACATCATCGATAATGGTGGCCTTCAAAATTATCTCAGATGTATTCTTAAACGAAGACCTAAAATTAGACTCCAATAGAGAACTCTAAATCCACCTAAATTCTTCAAATATGTTGATTACTAAAAAAATCAATTTTACCCTGCAAGATATATAAATTGGATTTTCTATGTCTCATCAGCACAACACCTGCTCCTTTGATAACCTTTAGAGCTCTACCTTCAACAGTGCACATGTACCATTTTGAATCAAAAGCTCTTAAGGAGATAAAAAATTTTTAGATCTTGAACGTGTCTCACTACATCAAGTGTTCTAATCGTCCCATCAAATATCTTTATTCTGACCCGACCAGTACTAGCTATTCAACAACGTGTGTTATTACTAATCATCACAACACCTCTTGAAACTTCAAATGTTGAAAACGATTATTTCTGATGGGTGACATGTGAAGAGTGGAAGTTGTATCCATTACTGCTAAAATTTTCAGCAATATTTGTTTCTACTGAGGTTTCTGATTGTTGATTTGCAGTTGATTTTAATTTATTCTTCAACTTATAAAAATCGTTTACCAAGTTCCCCTTTTTCTTGCAATAATTACAAAAGTTGAAGTTAGATTTTTACTTGCCCTCGAATGACCACCATGAACAACGAGACCATCTCCATGATTCCTAAATGCTACAAGATGCATCATTTTCTCCTTTGAATATAGATGTAATGACCCAAATTTTTAAAATTTAAATCGCTACCAAAATTTTCATTTAAATTTAACAACTTGACATGAAATTATGTATTAGCAGTTTACTCAAAGTTACCTAGGAATTTCCAAATATTTTATTTCATCTACACCCCATTTTCATATATTAAGGAAATAAGAGCCTGACATTTCCTTTCCCTTTCCCAATGTTGTACCTCCGTCCTTTGATCATAAGCTCCGACCTAAACTCAAAATCGGCTGTCGCAGTCACTGTTGCCATCGATTGGAGGTTAGGGTTAAACGACAACTAGAGGGAATAGGTGGCCAATATTGAGTTGTACACGAGTTCTTTAGGTGAGGTGGGGAAGAAAAGAAACATTTGCATTCACAGATTCATATGAGCTCCTCCAACTTGCAACACTAACTAGACCATTTCTACACTTTTTTTTCTTTTATTTATTTTCTGATACTTTGTTTTAGTTAAAAGATAAGGTGAACTTATTTTTAACAATATTTGTAATTTTTTACGGTCGTCATTGGAGTGACAAAGAAAAAAAGTTGGATGTTGTCCCCGAAAACTACTGGATAATTTTTATCAACGATGAATTTTATAATAAACAAGAACACTGTAAGCTGAAGTCAATGATTTGATCAACCAAAAGATGGTTCATTCAGCTCTGATACTTGAATTTTTGTAGCTCTCGTAGAAATTCAGCTTAGAGCGGGTGAATTAAGTACGTTATGAACTCTTGAAACTTTGGATTTTTTTAATCCAATCTTGAGGTGCGTTTATGGGCATTTGAGATTTGTGAAATCCTGCAGTAGGAGTGGTTTCAATTCTTATTCTCCATTTCTTGTTTTATTAATAAAACTTTCGGTCTAATTTCTATATTGAATTTCAAATTTACAAGTTTGTTGATCAAGATCGATTCACATTGTTTCATTTGTTTCTTCAATAGATATTGACAAGAATGAGAGGAAGAAATTTTGGAGTTTGTCACGGTTGTATAAGCAACAAGCCCTACATTGGACGATGCAAATCAAAATGCTGAAGCAATAGTTGTGACCACGAATATCTAAAATGCTTTGAGGTCGAACGAGATACCGGTTACAAATGGCGATTGTTCTTCATCTGTAGTATTGACTTTGGATATTTCGATGGCTGATAGGTGAAGATTTAGGCGGGGAATCGAGTTCCGTTAACGACACGGTGAATCATGCACTTAATGAGGAAAATGAAGAGTTGCCAAGACTCTTTGACGGGCTAGCTCGAATTAGCAAGAAGCAAGACGTCGAAATATCATTGCACGTGACTTTCAGCAAGGGAAAATGAATTGACAAATGTGACGGGAAAGGGTAGAAACGTGACTATGATTTCAATTTCAATTTGCTATGTGGAATTTGAGTTGGAAAACCAGGTTGGGCAAAACATGGTTGCAAAGGGATGATTCCTTGCACTATTAAAGTCTTGTTCTTAGGTACTGTATTACTTTATCTTGCTTTGATATCTTATGGTCCTCAACTTTCAATTATTAAATTGTCTTGGGGTGAATATTTTGCATATTTATTTCGTTTTCTTAAAAAATTTCATATTCTCAAATGATGTTGAGAAAGATATTAGTGGTCAGAAAAAAATTTGTAATATCTTTCGGCGAGGCCAACTTTTGCTATCATTTGAATTGCAGCATTTAGATGACATAGAATGTGCACAAAGTTGTTTGTGAAATTCTTGTTATTGGTTTAATAGTGGTTGTAAGTTTACTTTATATATTTCTGATATTAAGATTGCGTTAATGACAAATATTATGATGGTTGGGCTTTCTATTTCAACATCTCATTCAACTAAAAATGGACACATATGGGGTGTGATGTCATCCAGAATACGAGGACAAGTTCGGAAAATGATCCATTGATCGTTGAGGAAGGACCTACAACTAGGTCACAAGCGAAGTGGGTAAAAAAAGGTATGTGATTGCTTGTTCAAGCGACGGTGGATGAAACATCGATCTTAACAAGTAAAGAAACAAGTTTCGTGTTGGGCTTGAAAGAAGAAATAAGATGGATCAACTTGGTGCAAACAATCTGCAAAAGATCTAAGGGATAAAGTTATGCGCCACCATGGCCCAATTTTTTAATGGTTTGAATAGGGATATAGCTAATGTAGTAGAGTTAAAACATTATGTAGAGTTGAAAAACATGTTATATGTAGCTATGAAGGTAGAAATGTAATTGAAGAGAAAGAGAGTAGCTAGATATATATCGGGTTCTAACTCTTCTTGGAAACCGAAGGGGGATGATAATAGAGGTGATGAGGCTATTTCGAGTAGTAAGACCGAACCACCAAGGGGAAAAAAGTAAGTTGTTAGCAAAATTATACCCAAAACAGATTCCTAATATGCTAAGATACATGATATCAAATGCTTTAGGTGTTTGGGATCGGGGCACATTGTTTCTCAATGTCCAAACAAGGGATAATGATCTTGTGTGAGAATGGAGAAGTGGTGAGTGATAGTGATGGTGATGATATGCCCATGTTAGAGGTTGCTAATGAAGGAGATGGAATACAGTACCCACTAGGAGGTGAATTACTTGTGGTGATGCGTGTTTTCAATACACAAATTAAATTGGATGATGTGGAACAACAATGGGAAAACATCTTTCATACTAGATTCCATGTCAAAAATAAGGTATGTAGTTCGATTATTGATGGGGCAGTTGTACTAATATTGCTAGTACTACACTTATTGAGAAATTAGGATTGACTGATAAAACTTCCTAAGCTTTATAAATTGCAGTGGTTATATGAATGTGGAAGGTTAAGGTAAATATGACAGTTTTGGTAATTTTCTCAATTGGGAGGTATAGTGATGAAGTGAAGTGTGATGTGGTTCTGGATACATTTTGTTGGGAAGGTTATGACAGTATGATATGAAGGTTAAACATGATGGATTCAATAATATGTACATCCTGTAAAAGATGTAAGAACTATTACTTTTGTACCATTAACATCACAACAGGTCTATGAGGACCAATTGAGATTGAGAGGTCAGGAAGAAAAGAAAAACAAAGAAAGACAAAAGGAAAGTGAGAGAAAATGGTGAGGTAGCTAATTGTGAGGAAAAAAAAAAGAGTACAGCCACAAGAAAGAAAGGAAAGAGAGTCTATCGAGAGGAGAGAAAAATCAAAAGTGAGTTTCTATGCAAAAAAAAAAAGTAAAATTGATAGGACTTTAATGAGAATTAACAAACCTCTCCCCAATTTGGATATTTGTTTATTGCAAGAACTCAAAGACTCATTCCATGAAGGCTTATTTAGTGAGATACCACCCATTGAGTATCCAATTGATTCAATGCAAGTGGAGAATTTAATGAGCGTTGAAGAAGAAGCATTCTACTACGGCGTGGTAAATAATCAATACCCCATACATAGGTTAGATGATGGTCTAGCATGTAGTAATGTGTTTGCACATGGGCATATATTTTTACACATATTAATGCATCTAATGTTTCTATGAGAGTAATAAGTTATTTGTCATATGCATTCATAGGCAAACAATTACTAGTTAATGATATTCTATCATGTTGCAAGGAATTAATTGATCATGATAGATATTTGGCTTGCATTGTTGGTGATTTTAAGCATGAGAATCTATATTTCAATCTTGAAGTCCTTAACTATTTTGGTTCGACTTTGTGGAATATGTTGGGAACCAATTTAGTATCTTCTACTACTTCTCTTACAAATTTTGACTTTAAATCCGTTAACTTTGTTTGGTTCAATTCATTTAACTATTATTGTAAGTGGTAACTTAGATGGAAAGTAGGGGATTGAAATATATGCATCTCAAGGTAGCAAAAGAAAGATGTGTAAAGTATTCAAACCAGGTGATTGGGCTCGGGTGCTTAGGCAAAAAACGATTTCTTCGAATGCAAAAGAGATCAAGATTACATCCTATAGGAGATTGACTATTCCACATCATTGGAAAGATTAAAACTAATGGCTACAATATGGATCTTCAAGGTAAGTTTATGATCATTTGTATTTTTAATGTCTCTAATCTCTCTTTTTGATGTAGTTTCGATGTTGAATCCTTTCGAAGAGGAAATGGATGATGTGATCCAGGATTCAAGGACAAATTCGGGCAAGGATCCATTGGTCGTTGAGGAATGACCTATGACTGGGTAGTGAGTGAACCGGGTTAAAGAAGTTATGAGATTGCTTGTTCAAGCCACAGTGGACAAACATAACGATCTTGACAAGCAAAGGAACAAGTTCCATATTGGTTTTAAAAGATGCCCCATGAAGTTCATCGAGCATATCACCGAGAGTTAGAATGGAAAATTGATCTTTGATGGTTATGAAATTAAGTGCTCGATAGTCAGTACAAAAACACCATGTATCATCTTTTTTTTAACAAGCAAAACAAGAAGAAAAAAGGACTTGTGCTTGGTCGAATTTACCCCAATTTTAACATGTCAAGAACTTGTTTTTCAATTTCAGCCTTTTGAAAATAGGCATACCTATGGGAGCGTAGTTAATTGTTGTGGTTTTTCATAAATGGCAGCAAAGGTCTCAAGTAATACTTGCATGTCTGCATGAATGGGCTACTATGGTGCCTCTGGTGGTTGCAGGCAGATTGCAAAAATGGAGTTGTTGGACTTCATATCGTTCGATATTGCTTCTAGTGATGCTTGTTGTAGGATTTAAGTGTTGGTTCCCTGTAAGAATCGACGTTTGTTGGCCCATTGAAACTCCATTGTCATCTTTTTCCAATTATAAACGACCGATCATAGTTGCTCCAACCATTGAACGCCAAATATCAAGTCTAAACCAATTAGTGGCAAAGAGTAAAAAGTAATGGAGAAAGGAAAACCCTATAGAAGGATGTGGATGTCGTTGAATCTCCCTTGGCATTTTAATGGTTGTCCGTTTGCAAGTTGTACATTGAAAGGGTCAGTAGGCACCATGGGTAGATGCAACAAAGTGGCTACCTTGTTACTGATGAAATTATGTGTAGAGCCATTATCGATAAGTACCACAACTTCATAAGTCCCAATCTTGGCTGTAACATTCATGGTCTTCGCGGCTAACCATGCAGTTAAAGTGTACAAGGAAATTTCGGGATCAGAAGGAAGGCCAATGTTGGTCTCGTTATTGTCACCTTCAGAGTCACCATCAGTGCTACCTTTCGATAGAAGAAGTTTGAGGGCCTCTGCATCTATGACCAGAAGAGAATTCGTCATCACAGTTGAAACATAGTCCCTGTGCACGTCTTCTTTACATCTCATCCCAAGATAGCCTCTTGACAGGTGAGGCTTTTTGGCATTGCGGCAAAGCTAATGGAGTGCGAGTAGGTAGTGGTGGGAATGAGATCCTCCTTTGTAACTCTAGTTGTTTGTCTTTCATGCGAGGCAAGCTCGTTGCTTCCTTTAAGGTTTTAGGCTTGAACATACGAATTGTTTCAAAAAATTTCGACGGCAATCCACCCATGAACGATCCTATGAGCGGATTTTGGGACCATTCATAAACCTGATTACCCAACCTCTCGAACTCTTTTTGGTAATCGCGAAGAGATCTGACTTGTCGAACTTTGGATAGAGCTTCATCAAAGTCTTCACACTGTGTTGGTCCAAAATGAGCCCATAGTTCCTCCTCAAATAATTCCCAAGTCAGCAGGTGTTCTTTCTCTTGATAAGTGCGACGTAACCATTGCCACCATTGATTAGCTTCTTCTTCTAGATGAAAAGATGCTAAAGTGACTTTCTCGTTATCTGACGTATCTTGAAATTTGAAGAATTGAGCTACTTGGTTGAACCATTCTGTTGGATCATTAACGGAGTATTTTAGGAATTCCAACTTTACCATTTTGGAAGAGAAAATGTGTCTGCTGCTGTCATTCTCTTCTCGATGTAGTCGGACGAATTCTTCTCGCCCATTGTTGTGGTTGTTGATGGTTTCCTCAAGTCTTTGCATTCCATATTGAATGCCACTGAGTCCAGCCTTCAAGGTCTTGATCCGCTCTTTGTTGGTTGCCATTGTAACGAAGCTTTGATACCAATGTTAGGTCCAAGCCAAAGCTCTTGAAATAAAGAAAAATTGCACTCTTCGGGTGAGAACATACCACAAGGTTTGGGATAATTTTCTATATATTTTTTAATCCTTGAAAGAGAGTTTAAATACATATATTTTCTAACCACTCTTCCTAAACTTATGACCACCACTATCGTGCACAAACAGAAATTAAATCATGAAGCAGAAATAACAAACTTGCAGAAGAATAGGACTTTGCAGAAAATAAGGACTCCAACTAACAATAAGACTCTAACAACAAATGACTTCTTCTCTGAACATTTAAGCATTGGACTTAGTCAAAGCATTTCTGATTTGGGCGAGACACGCTGGGATCTTCTTGGTTTATCAAAAGATAGGATGATGATCGAATCAAATCTGAAGGCCTACCTACACAGTGAAGCCCTTCGCCTAAGCATAAATATTAGACTAGGACCTCGAGAACTATTGTTAGACCCCATGTAAGTGCCAGCATGGCCACGAGTGCCACATAATCCCTTAGGTGTAAGGATTGTGGATGGATTCTATTTCACCATCTCTAGGGATGGCAACGAGGCGGGTATAGGACGGGTCGTCCATTCCCACCCTTATCCCATCGGTTATTTTTGTTACATTGTCTCATCCTCATACCCAATTAAAGCGGGACAGGACAAGTCCCTTGACCCATTTATGGCCCCATTTATTTTTTCTTTTCATTTTTTATGTCTTTATCTAGTAAATATTATTACTTTTTGTACTAATTTGTTAAAAACAACTTATGTTCTCTTTAGAAATAATGATAAATTTATTATTTTTGTTCGATAAAAAACTTAAATTTGAAATTAACTTTAAATTGGGGGGGGACGGGTAGCGGGGCGGGGACTATATTTCTTGTACCCGTCTCATACCCATTTTGGGTAATGACTCTCATCCCGTCCTCGTCTCATTTACCCAGTTAGGCGGGTAGGCAGGGCCCCACGAGTATCGGGTTGAACGAGTTTTTTTGTCATCCCTAGTCATCTCCATAAGCAAAGGTCATGATGCATTTTCCTCCTTTCTTACTGATGATGGTATCTCTCTATTCTTTATGTAGCATCACCTTTCAGAAGAACCAATGACGACAGAAAGCCTTTGGCAAAGTAGGCTTTGTAGTCACAGGTATTCATAAAGAAGTCTTCATGAAAATCACCTAATCACGTCCCTAGAATCCCATGCGTGATCTCTATGGATCAAGGAGAATATTTTGGGATCAATCTCTATAAGGAAACCCGATTATACAACGAAACAAACTCAGAGGAAGAAACCCACCACATGTATTCGTTTCTTACAAATACAGACTCAGGTAAATGTATGGGCAAATTTTTTTCATTATTATCTAAACTCTAGGTGAATTTCTGTTTGATTGACTCTCCCAAACCCAACTTTCCCATATATAACTTGCATCGACATTTGAATGTACCATCGGAGTGCCAATGGACACAACCCTTTCTCTTTTGGTTCGATGCCTTTTGCGCTAACTATTCATCATAGTCAACAGAGAAGTGGTTAAAGATCTATTGACACCTGAGTCCTAGCAATTTTTTAGGTCAATAATAGTAATAATAGCACAGATGAAATTTGACTTCTTATCTATTGTTGTAATTTAACAATTAGATGAAATAAGATAAGCTATGTTCTTGATGAATGGGGTACTTTTCAAATTGCCTCGTTAACACGGCCATTTTCCACTTTGACCAAATATTTTAATCATTCACAACAATAGCCTTTCAATACGTAAAAGATAAAATTACCCTTAAATGTATTATACAATTACAAAAATATGATATTGTTTAAAAGACAGTAATACCATTTTTAAGTTATAAAAAATTCCAAACACTTTGCACTTAAAATTTCAAAATCAAAACACTTTCTTTATCTATTTACTCCAACACAAATAAAAACTGTTTCATTTTTCATCTGCTTCAAACCTGAAATCTCATAAATTTACTAAGCACTCAACAAGAAAATATTATTTATTTACGTATTTTTAATTTCTCTTTTGTCAAATTAGTACATTTTTTTAATCTTTAAATCTTATCTCGACATAGGCGGATAAAAAATTTGTGATCTTAAAAGGATCTATAATTTTTTTAACAAAAATGAGAAAAAAAATTATTTGTATAACTTTTGGGCTGGCTGGAAACAGTCGGCTATTTCCAGCAGTTTGGGCTGGTTAGAAATAGCTTTTTTAGTCCTTTCCCCCCTAATTATAATTTTTTTTAAATATTATATTTTCTAATGAATGAAAATGGTCGATGGGTCTGGAAATGGATAAGTGAAAGACACGATGTCATTGCAACTATGATGACATCAAGTACATCGTATGTACAAATGTACCATGACATACAAAACAAGCTCAACCTCTATCCCTCTGAGTACGACATGAAACTGGGATTTCTATTCAACAACGAGCATACATCTATTTCAATTCCACCAGTAAATGTTACCACTGAAGATGAAAGCAAGGTTTTAGTTGAATTAAACCAAAATCGCATGACTCCTATTTGCGTAACTTTATTCAAAAAAACGTCCTTGAGAGTAAACACGAAGATCCCTGATGGAGGGGATCGTAATGAGAAGGATTTTTGGAACACGGTGGAGATAACTTGTGAGGATGATATAGTTATTCCCAATACAATTGTTCATCACCATGATCTCACTGTTACACACAACATTCTCTCAATAGTTCAAGACAACGAGAATGAAAATGAATTTACAAATAAGGATTTGATTGCTTTATCTCGTCGGAGACATAAGTCTGGTGGGAGCTCACAGCCTCGAACGAGTACACGAACCTGTAATTGTTCGCGTGTAGTTCTTGATGATGAAGATTTATATGTCGAACAACTATTTGAAACAAAAAAAGATTTACAAGAAGTTGTACACTAGATTGTTTTGAAACACAATTTTGAGTTTAAAGTGAAAAAATCGAACAAGTCGACAAACACAAATATGCTTTGACGACAACTGCCATTGTTGTTTGTGAGCGATGAAAACGGATACGAATAGTTCTTTGTACTTCGTAAGTATGCACGAGAACATACTTGCAAAGTGGGTATTCGTCGAAATGATCACAGGTAGGCCCTAGCATGGTTAATTTGTCGATAAATAATGCACAAGTTTCAGGACCCACAAATGATCTAGATAACTTGGGAAATCATTAGCGATGTTTTTCGAGAGTACGAGGTTGTCATGTGCAATCAGAAGGCCAAATAATGCGCATTGGAGGACTTAATAGTAGTTTAAGCAAGGAGAATTATGCTAAATTAGCTAGATATTATTATAACATGGGAAAAACTAATCCTAGATCGACATTTTTTATTACGACGGAGGGCGAGAATCGCTTCAAGTATTTCTTCATGGACCTTAGACAATACATTTGATGATTTTGAAATGCGATGTGACCAGTAATTATAGTCGATGGTACAACCATTAAGGTTTGATATGAAGGCAAGTTGATTATTGCAACATGTCAAGATCCCAACATACAAATTTACCCACTTGCTTTCGGCATAGTCGATAGAGATAATGATCTAGTGATGCGTTGGTTCATCACAAAGCTAAGGAAAGTAATTAGAGATGTCGAGAACTTTGTATTTGTAACTGTCTAGGACAGTCAATCATAAATGGTATCGTCGAAGTCTTTCTTGAGGCACATCGCAATTACTATATGTACAATATATGGGGTAACCTTAAGGCTAAGTATTGAGGAAGGGCATCATTGAATTGTTTAGGAGAGCTGCGGATGCTTATAGTTTTGAAGACTTTGAAAAGTTCATGGTCGAAATAGAAAGTAAATCACATGCTGCATGAGATTATCTAACAGAGATGAGGATCGAACATTAGGCAAGATCACATTTTTCAAGACGCCGATACAACATGATGACGTNAAAGTAATTAGAGATGTCGAGAACTTTGTATTTGTAACTGTCTAGGACAGTCAATCATAAATGGTATCGTCGAAGTCTTTCTTGAGGCACATCGCAATTACTATATGTACAATATATGGGGTAACCTTAAGGCTAAGTATTGAGGAAGGGCATCATTGAATTGTTTAGGAGAGCTGCGGATGCTTATAGTTTTGAAGACTTTGAAAAGTTCATGGTCGAAATAGAAAGTAAATCACATGCTGCATGAGATTATCTAACAGAGATGAGGATCGAACATTAGGCAAGATCACATTTTTCAAGACGCCGATACAACATGATGACGTCGAACAATGTGGAGTCGTTCAATGCATTATTCAAGAAAGATTAAGAGTTACCAATTCTTGCACTGATTGAGAAAATTTGTAACAAGCTCTAGCAGTGGTTTCATGAAAGACGTGAGGAATCATAGAGTTGCCCAAGTGTGGCGAGAGAGGTATGGATTGAACGATTGGGTTAGTTTCGCTTCTCTGTGAGATGTG
>CAIGRL010164299.1:0-15965 GCA_903798325.1 Fraxinus xanthoxyloides | reverse complement strand
GCAGAAATTATTAAAGTAGAAATATTTTCCACCTAAACTTGAAGAATATAAAGGGGTGTAGAATATGAAGAAGAAGAATTATTTTTATATGTTTTGGAATGATAATAATGATCTATTCTTTCTATAACATTACATGTTTTCATGAACAATATTATATATTTATAGGTTACCAATATCCATCACGAAATGGTACCAAAACCATGCTGAAAAGCCACCAAAATTAGACCCAAACGGTCAAAAAACTGACTTCCAACGGTCGGTATGGCGCGGGGGCGTCATTATGTGGTGCAAGGGCGCCTGTGCCCGCTGTAAAGTCTCATTCCATCACTTCCTTTATTGAATGGTTGAACAACAATTATCAACAATAGTTTGAATTGATGTTAAATGATGAAGAAGCTGTTAATGCCATAAAATCAATGGATGAACTCAATCATGATCTTTACATAGTTGGGACAGGGGCAGGCATTATGTCACCTTTGACAGCATGGCTATCCGACTCGTCTGACTGTCCGGCGCTGGGCCAACTGGGGATCTTCTGGTCACATCAGAATTTGAATCTGCATTTTCGGTGCTGGTGGTGCAGCAATATATCAAGTCAAACAAGAAGGATGGATCAGTGAGGTCTGCAAGTACAGTAGACTACATGCAAGAGATGGAACTAAGACCATCAGGAAACGAAAGCAATGGATTTGAATCCATTTCCAGTTTCAGAAGAAGAGATGATAATAAACGACAGGATTAGGTTTTCTATCTCACTTTAAACATGTTCATGTTGTCTTCAAATTTTGACGTTCTGTAAGACAATTCTCACGCTTCAAAAAGACACTACATATATTGACTCTTCCAACTATAAAGATTCACCAAATCCTGTGAACTACTCGGTTTAACAACCTTTAGATGTAACCAACCCTACCGCTAAAGAATTCCTACAGCAATTTTAATCAGAATCTCAATCAGAAGTTTAGCGTAGAGTGAATCCCTTTTTCCAACATTGGGCATTGGCCAAATGTAATTGCCATACATACGGACAAACACTGATGTCACTGAGTTCTGTATAGTTAGCGTTCACATGATTAACCACACTAAACTAATTACGTTAATAAAACAATCTAACCCAAAAATTTCATTGATTGTATTGAATATACGCTATTCAAATACAGTCCAGATGAAACAAAATGGATAAGTATACTAAAAGATTAAATGATACATCAAGTATAGATATGAAAGAACGAATTCACTTTAAAGAAATGAAGTCAAGATATAGCAACAGCAACAGCTTTGTCTTCGGAGGTCAAATCACTCTCTAATCTGATATATCCTATTCTAAACTACGAGGGTGTAGAAAATAGAAATACATGTCAAAGCTGTCAAATGTACGCCAAAACAAACTGAACAAAGTTTAGGAGCATCTCCAGATTTATATCACTTATTATCTTGAAAGAAAACCATCATGCATTGTGGGTAGCAACTCATAGATGCTTCAATGTTTAGACAGGTCTGCAACCTTATGATCACATATTCACCGAATCCTCTTAAGAGTGTTGACATAAGTATAACTAGAAAACAACACAAAAAGCTTTCGGAACCTGCAATAAGAACCGACGAGTTAGAAGAAATCACGATGTATTTCAAAAAACTAACAATTGTTATCAGTCTACTTCTCTTTCTAACTCTTCCTAACCTCATCTAAGCCCATCTTCCTGTCCCCACCAAAAACACCCTACTACCCAAAAATTAAAATGAGGCCATGAAACCTTCTCCATAAGTCTTGCTTATGTTAATAATCTAAATAAAAGTTAACAGTTAAGAGTATACAAACCAAATCCATTGGCTTCTGTGTTGAGCCATCGCAGCATAAGTCCCACTGGGATCTTCATTGAGCAAGCATCGTAATTGTCTACTTTCAAAAAACCAGGCAAATAACTTGGATAACCAGATATCGACCGGTCCACTATACTTGCGGAATATGCTCGTACTCACCTGAAAATGATGAAAAGAATAAACATGGTTTAGGAGCTTAAAAATATAAAAAATTTAAAACGGTAAGTCACCCGTGTTCAGGTTTCTCCCTCCCAATCCCAAATGGAGAACTTTCAGATTCTGTAATCTATATTGACAGTCATCGAATTGGCAAACAGCTAAACACAGAATGTAGACAGAGGAGACAGAGAATAGCTTACAAGCTCCCAGGCTTTGAGAGATCTTTCTGAAAAATCATGCAACAACTTTCTGCATTATGGACAAGGAAGAACCTAATTAATTATGTTTCTTAGTTTGATGTTACCAGCAACCATTACAGATAATTTCATAGTGCATCAGGTTTTAGAAACCACTTCATAATAGAACTACGTAAAATACAATAGAACCATACTGATCATAAGTCCACATAAAATAGAGAGGAGAAAACAAATACATTTTTATCACTGTCAAAAGAACAGAGACTTTCAGAACATATTCAGTACTGAAGTATCAACAAAACGAGACTTCAATCCCTTGCTAAACACGAAATGACAAAAGACAAGGACAGATGAGAACTTACTGTACACCTCGATGCACGTCACGGTGGTTACAATGACCAGACACACCGTAGTCATCAAATGTAATGATCTGGAAAAATTAAACAGCTATTATGTATTGCCAGATTAAGCATTTCAAGATAGAAACACGAGAAATCTGTTATGAAAGCAGGAGACGAAAGACCTAAAATTGTGACCAGAAAAACCAAATGGATGAAAAAGCTATTAGCAATTTGGATCACCAAAACCAGTTCTTACTGAGTCAATAGCATGGGCACGAATTTCGTCCTCAACAAATCTTGCTATTAGATTCCAATCCCATACTTTACCGAAACCATCCTAATCACAAGTGTTACATGATATAAGTACCTCCATCTAAATCTACAGTGCAAAAAAAAAGAATCAAATTCTTGAGATGCTTCAAAAAGAACCTGCAAATCTGGATGGTCCAGAATCTTCACTTGCTGGTGAGGAATCTGCACAAACAAAATAAAATAATAATCATGCTACACGTACATTTTTTTTTGACATCATGGTTAACACTCTACCAAGTGGCTTAATCTACACCATTGATTTTGAATTTGAAAATTTCATCACTGCACTGCCCCCCTCCACATAGGGGGAGATGTCACTTTGGTGTACATCCAGCTTTATCCATAAAATAAATGAGATAAAACAACCAATACCAGGTAAAGTTTTTACGGGAGACCACAGTTTGTGCCTATCTTCGAAATAAACTAGTATGAACTCAATCCTATTAGTACAACTTCAATAAAACAATAGGGCAGACTCTTGAAACCCAAGCACCATAAGCACAAAAATTGCAAATTATACAAACGAAAACCAATCACTTACAAAACATCACCTTGAGTATTGTGGAGGCCAGAAGGAGTTCTTCTTTTCTAATGCTACCCATCCCATCTGCGTCACCTTCACAAAAGCAAAATTTTCAAAATCTTAAGGAAATAAACAAGATCTCAGTTGAAATAAGGAAAATTAAAATTAAAATTAAATTCCATAGATTTTCCGAAGCAGGAAATTATCCTATTTCAACTTAAAAGTTATGACCCACAAAATATATTTTAGCAGATCAAGTGTTGATAGACAACGTTGATCTTTTTCTCATAACTATATTTTCATTGTAAATAATAAAAGAACCCTTAAAATATAGTCTGTTGCATCCAATAGAATTTTTGTTTTGACCCTTAAAAAGTTAAAAGAAGTTAAATCGACACCTTTAATTATCTCCATCCAAGGAAGCAATTGGTTTTACAAATGATTCTGATAAGCCCAAACCCCAAATTAAATTCACATACACAAGACGCATGAGGCTGAGCAAGCACATGGGGGAGCTAAGTGTATGACAGCATGGCACAATAGCAGTTTCTAGAATAAAGCTAGGGTCACTCTTCGTAGTTAGAAGTTGTTAGTCAATTTGTCGGAAGTTAGTTAGAAGCAGGGTATATGTAAGGGGGGAGGGGAGAAAGAAGAAGGCAGAAAATGATTAGTGAGAATGAGGGTGGTCAGTCTTGAATACTGTGTATCGATTATTCCATTCCATGTTTATTTTCCAGTCATATTAAATACAATACAGAAAATCCCCAAAGTCTATCTTCTTCCATTATTTCTCTAATTTCTTCTTGCAGCTGAGAGACAAATATCAACATATACTGGTGTTTAATCCTGAAACAGCACAGAAATCAACCCATCATCCCATCAGATTCACTTGTGCAGATATAGCTAATAACAACCTCTTCCATAAATTCCATAGGCTTTTTCACTAAACGTACTTAACGTAAAGATCAACAGAAAAATCCTTGGAGATTACTTGATAAGCAATACGAAAGTACCAGTAAATTCAAATCAGATCCCATCATCAAAATTTTCAAATGTTAACAGATTCATTTTCCTTTATAAAGTGATCAACTAAAAACATGAATAAGATCGTACGTTCAGGTTTTTTCAATGTAGTAAAGTTGGAAATTTTCAAATCAGGTTAATTCTATAGACTTGTTACAAAAGTGTCTGATATGATGAAAAGAGAAGTCCTGTGATAATGGAAGAAAAATTCATGAACTTGCAGCAGTATTACCAGTTGACAAGCATAGTATGTAAAGATTATGTCCCCTCGAAGTTAAGTAATTAATGGCTGGAGTAAAGAACCTGCAGAATCCAATACAGGGTTTTACAAATATATCCAATATCTATAATGTTGAGTGGGCAAAAAGTGACTCAAGAAAATATGATAGAATGAATGATTTTCTGAACGGTACCTGCCCTTTTCAAGATATTTCTTATTCTAAATCGGTCCACATTTGACTCTTTACTGTTTAAATTTTGCTTTTTCATACCGCACAAATGATGCCAACAAGGCCTACCATGATATTGACTAGGAGCCATTTTCTTTGTTTTAGTACCAAATTAACATAGTTCGTAAGTAACCATAGAAGACATGCTTTGTCATAAATGATAGCAACTAACCCATTCATCAGGGTCAATTACGTGGATATTTTTTCTTATCTCACTGATAGAGAACTACCTCTTCTTTAAGGTTCAAAATACCAAGTCTTTTACAAATTGATTCATATATTAAGGGACTAACATTCCTATTGTTTTAATGAGAATTCACCACTGCAGCAAAGTACAAATCCCAAGAAACAAATAAATAACTTAATAAAAAAAGTGGGTATTTGATATTCATACACCAGGCAGCAAAGTTCTATCATTAATGCAAACCGGAGTGAAACATAAAATCTTGGAATTCAAACCTACATGGACTCATCATCAGGATGCGCAATAACCAGTAAGACGTTTCTCCTACCAAAAACACTTCCTGGCAGCAAACATACACATAATAAACATGAAAAAACTCATTTAAAGACAAAATATCCATATCCATATCTACACAGATATACACAAACATGATTCATTACCATCATTTAAGAGTGCAGCTTTGGCATCGTGGAAGGATCCATGAAAAAACTTGCATAGAGAAGCGACCCAGAGAACAAGTAATGATATGATGATGATTAGCCATGCCATGTAGAACTCTCCACCAGGAAACTAAATGACAATGTTGCAATTTGTTGTTGATTTACTGAGGCATTTCATCGAACAAGTTTACTTCAAGATTTGCCTGTCCCATTAAAACCAATTTTACTTCATGCTTCGCCTATCCCATTCAAACCATTACTATATGACTTCATTAATAATTATAACGGGAATGATTTGGGTACGTGGAGGACAGAGCTTGGAAATTATTTCAGTGCAGACGGGACTTAATAAAGGTAAAAATAAAGAAATAATGAAGCAAGACAATAATCTATTGAAATAGAGAAACCATGCAGGTGAATAATGGATTCTGCCTAAAAGTGATATCCAGAACATAGTAACATTCAACAATACGTAAATCTTAGCTAGCAAACCAAACAAACAGATATTGACACATTGGAAAATCAAAAATTTAATAAAATCATAAGGGAATACATATTACAGAGTGAGAATTGCAAATAAACAGCCCCTATTTAAATTTGAAAATCAAAGACAACTTTTCTAACTATCAGCCTAATATGCGAATGCAAGGGCCAAATCATACCCCACCCCACCCCACCCCAAAAAAATAACCTCGTTTTTAGGTGGATGGTGTTGTATATTGACGCAATTATTACTTTATTATGTAACTTCAGCTATGAAGTTATTTTCTAAATATCTCAAAATGTTATATTTAATCGAAAAATGTTGGCCCTTTATTTCTGCTTTGACTGAATATTAAATTAAAATTCGCATTATGTTATAACAATGCAATAAAAGCAAGAAGATTTGTGGTAATTCAATCCGAGAATAGACAAAATCTTTAGCTTCTACTGTTTTGATGACAATTTTGTGAAGGAAGGAAAAAAAAAAAGAAATTTACAAAAGAAATCTAGAAGATACACATACTAAAGTCTGCAGCGTTTCACTAACCAAACCCCAAAAAGAATACTATAACCCAGCTGGTTTCTTGAAAAGCCAAGCATTTTATTATAAGAGTCCATAACTTATGTAGAAGTAAAAAAGTAAAATCAGCAAAATATGAGAAATGGATAAGCTCTAAATACTTGATGAGAATAAGCAGAAACACATTTGGAAGATCAAAATTGAGCCACCCGTCATTCCTACTTGCTCTATTGACCTTACTCCAAGCAAATAAAAATGGCTAGTCTGCCGTGTCACCGGCTGGATCGTTGAGATTGATTTGGGAAGAACAAAGAAGAAGTGGGATTGATTTGGCGAGGAAGATGCGTTCAATCTTGAGAGAGATCTGGACTGAATTTGGTCAGTTCAATTCGGAGATAATTGGGTTTCATTGTGTGTTTGATTTGGTGTTGGGCCAATTTATTTGAGTTTCAATAGTAAATGTTTCGAGAGCAACTTAACTTTGAACTATGTCACAGTTACTCATTGAACTTTAGAATGTGTCACACGATCACTCAACTTTGGTTTGTTGCACTCCATCACTCAATGGATGGATTCCATCTCACTTGAAGTCGACATAGATGACAAAATTCCTACGTGATAGTTAACTAATATACGGAGTGAAAGCAAATGTACAGCAAATCACGATATTCTAGCCCACAAAATATCTCAACAGGTTCAACAAAAAGGGCCTCACTTTTGAACTTATTGTGGATTACTTTAACTCCAGATGGATCATATAGTCAGTAGAGCACTTTCTGATGCAGAAATTCACCATAAAGGTACAATTGTAGAGTATACTTATATTTCTACTCAGATATTACTCCATATCAATCAAATCTATAATTACTTTGTATATTCTGAAATTAAGTAGGAACTGGAAGAATTTATAAGAACGCGATGTATAAAAAACACATCGATTATTATTGATAATTTCGAATGACTTATAATAAGAAAAAAATTCCTTATATAGAGGAGAAGTACATCTAAAAGTACAAACAAGACTCACACGTTTCCGACATAGTGAACATGCGTCATTATTTTACAAACTTTCTGACTCACCTTATCTTCATTTTTAAAAAAGAAAGATTATTATCTTGACATAATACAACTAAAGCAACAAATTATTACACAAATGGGTAAACAAACTTTAATAAAGCAAATATTTGCTTTAATAAAGTAGATATAAATATAGTGTTGTTTGGTTATGTCATGGTGTGTCGAGATTCATAGAGTCTTCTGGAAGTGTGAGTAAACCATGTTGATTTAACTAGGGTATGTTGATATCTTGAGTTTCACTTGGCCATGGATCATGTGAGTCTTGGAAAATACTATCATCATAATTGCTCTAGGAAATTGTTTATTTGTCTGGCTTGATTTTGCTTTCTCTTTTCTTGTTTCTTTTTGTATTGGATTCCACCAGCGGTTTGCATGTAGTTCTTACAAAGTTATTCCAAACTAGCAAAAAGGAGTTGATCAAGAAGCGGACAAATTAACATGTGTCAACTAGTTTTAAAAAGTGCTTAGACGAGTGTTATAGCAAAGTAAGAACCACAGTAATCTCCAAAACAGTTATAAGATTAGGTTAACTTCATCGTTGAAGAGTTAAATTCACTATACCTATTTTAGCTGAGTGGAGATATATTGTCCAAATTTGGCTATCCAACTTATTGTCAATCCAATGATTTATTAACATATTACTTTAAATCAATATATTCAACTTTTCTCTCATTACCATTTGTACTTAAAAATATGTGTAAAAGAATGTGTTAATAAATCATTGGTTGACAATAATTTGGACAGCCAATTTTGAATACCAGATCTCAGCTCATTTTTGCTAGTTTGGCTTGAGGACGAATTGATCAAGAAGCGGACAAATTCACCTGTGTCAACTGGTTTTAAAAAGTGCTTAGACGACAGTTACAGCAAAAATAAGAGCCACGATAATCTCCAGAACAGCAACAAGTTAAGATTAGGTTTACTGCATCATTGAACATAAACCAAAGTTCGATGATGACAACAATAATTTCAGAGATCACAACCCAAAAACATTCGTTACACAATCATAATGAAAATAGTCTCCCAGTTTATATTCATTCATGGATTCATCCAAATGATTATAGTTAAAATCATAATCAGAAATGGCAGCCGCAACATAGAAAAAAGAAACAGAGAGTTGAAACCAGAAATATGGCTTCAAAAACCGACACAATTTTGAATAGAAAATCATCCATAAACCAAAGATGCAACGTGAACTTCCGTTTCCACCGCATCCGCCATAAGCCGCTGCCACTACCACTACCAATCCTCTTAAACAAGTACATAAAACTCCAACCCTTCTTCTCCATAATTATATATCTGGGTGTTGGTTACAAGAGGAAGTTTAGGTTTGAAAGTAAGGATGAAGATTTATAGGAACAAGGCGAGGGTAGTTCGGGGATAATGGGTAAGTGTATAAGTGGGCCCAATTGATGATTTGTTAAGCCACTTATACAGAATAACGTTTCCAAAATCCAAATTATTGCTAAGGAGATATATTAGGAACGTGTTCGGTATAACTCAAAATTCAATTAAAATCGAAAATATAAGCGTTATTGGGTCTCACTTGTCTAATAAAAATTAACAATAACAATTAATTTTTCAATTTTAATCTTTACCGAACACACTCTAGATTTTTGGATTGCATGTTGACAGGAAAAAATTAAAATAAATCAACTAAATGTTAATACCTGGTATTCCGTACAAAATATGGCAACATCTCCATGTATCTAGCAAAATCCATTGATGATTCAAGGCTAATTATATTTACACCACAATTTTTATTTTTTGAAACACGTTTTAATTGCATTTAAGGTTTTTAATCTTACTCATTGTACCACTTATGTCCCCAACCATTTTTCATGTTGTTCTCTTTCTCCAAATTTCCATTAGTTAACACATTTTATATTCAAAAGTCTATTGAAATGGCGTAAAACAATTTATTTCTTCATAATATTTTTAAAAAATAAATAAATAAAAAGTGCAAAAAAATATTTCTCAATCACTTTAAAGCATGAAAACAAGATATCTTAATATAAATTATCATCTAAGACGAGATGTACAAATTAATGGAAGGTTGAAAATAAGAATTCAACCGAAAAAGTTGGAAAAATATTGCTACAATAAGTAAAAATTGAGGAGTTTAACTACAATTAAAATATTGTGTATCAAACAAAAATTGTGGTGGCAATATTAACCACCCTTCATCAATTGTGTGTGTGGTTTTAAAATATAAATATCGTTATTATAAATCTCAAAGAATAATGTTATCTAATCAGTGATGTTGAACATCAGTCTAGATGTTAATATATCATACATCTTATTAAATGGCTCATAATTTCTTGTATTTAGTTGAACATATAATTTAACGTCACTAGTGGTACTATCTACAATGGTTTTAAACACCAGTGATAATATAAAATCGAATTTTTATGTAAATCAAAACGGTGCTAATTAACTAATAAAAAGGATACTTTACAATTTTAGTAAATTCACTTGTAGTTTTATATAAAAATTATTATTTAAAGAAAATTCTCGGATTATTTCATAGTTCGACATGTAAAATTTAATTTTAGATGTATTTTTTTCTATACGAATTTAATTATAACAAAGAGTAATAATATCTTTTCTATGATTAACATCTCAAATAAAGTCCTCAAGAAAAATCTCTATTATTCTTGCTTTCAATTTATATTCGTTTCAGATCAAAATTAATTGGCTATAGGAGATGAAAGACAAGACGCATAATAAACACGGAAAAGGGAAAAAGTGGGGAATTTGCATTACTTTTGAACCGACTAGGAGAATATTCACCGTTCATGATTCACTAAGCTGGAGTTCCACGAGTCAGCCTCGTGTCAACAATCTTGGTGCAAATTGCATTCATGTGTAGAACGAGAATTCAATCCGATTTATCCTCCGATTGAGTCAAAAGTACTCGAGATCATTTGACTTAGAACACATTCTTTGATGAATTTGAGGTGTGTTTTAATTCAATGAAGTATGTGGCAGGAATTCATTGTCACGTGAACTGCCGATAAATTAGAATGTGTTACAAATATCTTTATTTTTTGACTTGTAGTGAAATTTCATTTTAATTACTAATCTTACGCGTTTCATGGGTGTCATCACTCCTCACCATACTATATCAATGGGATACTTTGTTTGTACGCATGCGATAGAGGGACACATTGAATTTAAACTTTATTTAAACTGGATAATGAATTTAAACTTAGAATGTGTTTGATGCATATTAATATTTAACAATGTATATTGGAATAGAAAATTGATGGAGAATGTGTCGTTNACGTGAACTGCCGATAAATTAGAATGTGTTACAAATATCTTTATTTTTTGACTTGTAGTGAAATTTCATTTTAATTACTAATCTTACGCGTTTCATGGGTGTCATCACTCCTCACCATACTATATCAATGGGATACTTTGTTTGTACGCATGCGATAGAGGGACACATTGAATTTAAACTTTATTTAAACTGGATAATGAATTTAAACTTAGAATGTGTTTGATGCATATTAAAATGAGAAAATGCATTTTTTTGAAATGATGTGATGAAGAATATGTGGTTGAAAAAGAAGGAAAAAATATTGATGTGATGGAATATATTATTTTATTGAAGAATGTATAGTTGAAAATGAGTAGAAGAATGAAAATGAAAAAATGTGGGTCAAACAATGACTTATTATGAAATATTCGTTAATTTATATATCCATTAGTTTGATCAATTGAATAGATAGCGTGTTAGTCTAATTGGAATTTTAGTTAGCAAATTAACTAAATTGTCTTGTTTCCTTACGTTAGTCGAACAAATGACTAATGGAAAAAGTGGCCAATTTAAAATAAAATTTGAATTCCTTGACCAACTTAAAATAAAGTGAAATTTAAGGACTAACATAAACTTTTGCTAAAGTTTAGTGATCAGTGGTGTATTTAAATGTGTAGAATACAATATTACAAGATCACTATATTAATGAGCCCTAGTTTTGGTCCCAACTTTTTAAAAAATCATTTTTCCTAAGTTCATTTTCAATCACACATTTATAGAATTCACAGTTTTATTAAATTTTAACTAAATAATTCATCAACGTTTATCAAAATTCACTAAAAATCTAAGTTTTTGCGAAACCAAACAAGGGCTAAACATTTCTTTTGGTTTTTTTCTTTTAAATAAATGGTTGAAGGGCTCACATGCATTCTCGAGTTGGCCTTTCACGGGGCCATGGGTCGAGCAACGCACTAGCCTAAAGTTAGCCTAGTTCACTTAGGGCAGGGTTGAGCTAGCTCGATTTGGTCCATTGCTACTGCTAAAATTGTTCTTGCATTTTATTTTATTTTTTCTCTTTTTCTGATTCAGTTGTCTTTCTTTTCAATTATTGAGTTCACATAAGAGAACCATATTCTACACTCGACATGGATTTCCATATTCTATTCAACAATCATACTTAATGCTCATTTCAAATCTAATCTTTTTACCAACTTGTAAAATTTTAGGACCTCGATTATTCTGAAGATTAAAAGGGTCAGTTAATAATAAAAAGAGATTATACTTCATCCACCTAATCACAAGAATTATATAATGAATTGGTCACACTTTATGCCAACAGTTTCAAGAAATTGCTCAAATCCTTTGCCATTTAATACACTTTTTATCCTCCCTTTGCTTTGGTCTGCAAAATGTGTTACACCATCATTCCAACCTCGTATTTTAGCTTTAAACAAATATGAGTTGGATTGCTTTATCTTTTAATGTATTATTACTATGAAGAATCCTAGTGTTTTTTCAGCTCCATGTCTTAAGATCCAAAAGCGCCTTTTCTTGAGTTAATTTTTGCTTCTCGGTTTGTAGTTGGAAGAAGACTAGAGTGCACGGCCACGCCAGGACCCACTTACTTGGAGAGACGGGTTATGTTGTAGCAAATTTTTGATTGTTTTGTTTTATCTCGAATATTAACTTAAGAAGATAAAGAAAATGTTGGGCCATTCACTCAATTTTTGATATGTCCAAAAAGATGAAGTGATTGAATAATGATTTTATGCTGTTTCAACTGCATTGATGGACCGTTCGTGTCATGTAGATAGCAAATACTATTAGGACTTTGGTAAAAATACTTTATTTAGAGGCGGATCCAAAAATTTAGGTGAGCGTGGATAGATCCAGGTGTTAAGGGATAGAATCTCACATCGAATAAAGATGAAAATACAAACCAATTTATAAAGGTTTGAGCTACTCATCTTCCTCTTAATAAGATTGATCTTTTAAGATGAAACCTCAAATCTTAACACCAGGTAAGTACGGACGACCGCTAGATAGCCACTCGAGCGGCCGCCTAACATAAGGGGGGAAATTTTCGACTGAGCTAGTACAAGTGGTCGGAAGGGCGTGCCAAGTGCTAGCTTCGTCACTGACTTTGTCTGCATAATTTCTAGATGCAACTATGTATTAAGTCTGATAATTTTTTTATTCACATAGGAACAATGAGTATAATCGAGTCTTTTGAAATTTGAAACTTTATTATTTATTCAATTTACTCATAAACAAGAAACTTGAAAGAACAACTCTTCATAACTTCAACCAATTGGCTGGAAGGGTAAAACACTGCATTCATTTTTCTCAATATTTGCTAGATCATCAAATCGAGATAGTTACTATAGTCTAGATGACTCCTAACCGTCAAGAAAGAATAATGCTCATTGGACAAACTCAATGATAGGGAAGGAAGTGACAGAGTGGTGTGACAGACAATGATATGGTGTATTTTTTTTTCAAACTGTCCAATCATGTGTCGACACGCCCCCCTTCACCCTCCACGTTTTTAACCTATCATTGAGTCTGTTCTTGTAGCATGCTACTTCGAGATACCTTCTTATGTCAGAGTGTGCCTAGAGTTCCACTTTTCAAGAACCTACACAAGAGGGAGCATTGCACATTCAAAATATCAATACTAACAGATTGACAAGATATCATTACTAACTTGAACACATCCCCCGCCATCAATCCCCATAAATATTGCAATTTTTTTTTATCAAATTGAAGAATACCCTCTTAAGTCGTCCTCATCACGTACCTCTATAGAAGAAAAAATATCTTTCACAAAAGTCACTTTGAGTTTCAAATCAATTTTCAAGACTAGGGTTGGACATGGTCTGGTTCAATTTGCTTCTAAAAGAACCTCTAAAAAGAGTTGAACCGAACCAAAATCTCGGTTCCAATTGGTTCAGTTCGATTCTGTTTGGTTCTATTTGATTTCTCAGGTTCCGTCCAATAATTAAATTTTTTTTTATATTACAACAATGCTACATTAATTAGACTATGATATGTGGTGTGCTGCGTACGCACCCAAAAATAATACATTTACTTCTAAAAACTAATGTAACAACGGAAGTAAGAGTCCATCCCACGAAAAGTGTTTAGTTTACTATTTATGATATATTAACGAGATGGGGAGGTTTTGTTTGTAATGAAATCAATCTTATAACTAATAGCAATATAAATTAACGAGTTGTATTAAATCAATAAAACGAACATTGATCTAAGTCAACTTCCACCGTTGAGACTTATAACCATTATCGATCTACAAAGAATAATCAATCCACATTTTCAATATTCACCGTTGGAATCAATTTCTATTTCTGAAATTAAAATCAATCAATGAAATCAGAGTTCTAATTAACCCTAATTATTAAATAACCTCAAACCAGCGCTCAATATTCAATTTAATAACAGTTTTACACAATAGAGAAATCGACGAACTAAATAACACAAACACTAGCGGTTGCATTCAGTCTATTTAAACACTATTCTTAAGATTCAATAACCTCTATCCCAGAAAATCATCAAATCCTAGTGCTTCACAAGTTAAAGAAATCAAACAATTACTGATTTGAAATTTAATTTAGTTATAGATTGCAATACTTGATAAAACAATCAAGCATGACAACCGTGTAATCACACGTAGAAGAACATTCAATACTAAATATATAGATTAAACAATAAAAATTGATGGATCTCACAGTTATAATGTTTCCAAGGCTTCGGTATCCTTTGATCAAGCACCAAGAATTAGTTACACATGAAAAATCTAAAAATAAAATAAAGAAAAATAGTTAGTATCCTTTCTGTGCATTCTGGGCGTCTTTTATGGTTTATAAAGTGTATAGAGATTTGTTTGTATAAGTGTTTGATTGGAATTAGGAAACCAGAAAATTTGCCTCGAAAGTCTTCTATGCAACACATAGTATAAAGTCATGCAGTCGCTAGAACAAATAGATTCAACCCTCAAACTCTCGGTAATGGTCTATGCGGTCGCAAGAAATTAACACTATGCTTTTAGTATTTTGTTCATATCTTTCACTCTCGATGTCCGATTGTAGTGATTCAAGATGCGTTGGAAAGATAACTCAAAGGGCTACAATTTTATAATCGATGCATAACTCATCTTCCGATTCGATTGTTTTCTATGTAAAAAATGGGTCTCAACATGAGGTTGAAAATCGATGCATAACTTTTTCGATTGGAAATTGATGTGTGATCCTACTTTGACGATATTCATCCCTTTGATGTCTTCTTTCATCCAATTGACCTAACACTCTTAAATATTCATCGTGAAGTTCGACACAACTTTTGTGTATTTGCACATTGTCCTTGAACTTTCATTTTCTTTCACTTTGGTCCATTTTTACCTATTTCTTCCAAATTACGTCATTTCCATTAAATTGTCACCTAAATCAAAATATGAGATTAATGAGTACATTTTGGCACAAAATAATCACATGAGCACTTAATATAAGGAGGGAAAATATGCATTTCACATTCCTATCAAATTCTTCCACACTTAACTTTTGCTCGTACTTGGGCAAAATTCAAATTTAATTCCTAAAAACACCCAAGTCTCAATGCCATGAACATAGAATAATCAAACTTTTTCAAAACGTGTAAAACATCTAATAGCCCAATAATAACAAACCAAGAGGGGGTGAATTGGTTTTTGAAACTTTTTCGACACTTAGTCTCAAAACAATTTGATACACAATAAACAAATTCAAAGTGTAATAAGAGAGCTAAATATGCAAACTTGATAATTTAATTCAAGTATGAATATAGCACAATATAAATTACAATGTAAAGTAAAGTGTAATAATGTAAAGATAACAAACCAATTCATTGGGGTTCGAAACACAATGTGTTCTACGTCACCGTTACCAAGCTCTCCGTCATGAGTAAGGTCAAATGTACTATAATGGTAACTTACAACAAGGAGTGCCAATCTTTAAGTAACTTACAACAAGGAGCACTTATCCTTAGGTAACTTACAACAAGGAGCACCTACCCTTAAGTGACTTACAACAATGAGCACTTATCTTTAAGTGACTTACAACAAAGAGCACATATCCTTACAATCGAGTTTATACAAGGCTCTCGAAACCGTCAAAATATAA
>CAIGRL010164280.1:0-13892 GCA_903798325.1 Fraxinus xanthoxyloides | reverse complement strand
AGTTGCAAAAATCTTCTAAACATCGGTACAAGTAAATGATTTCCAATTTTATTGGTTTTACCTTCCTGGATATTACTAATGCTTAGTGATTTCTTTCTTTGCAGGTCCTTTGACACTAAGGTGGAGGTTTGTTAGGCAATTGTTGTCAAACGACCTCCCTGGGTGATGATGAAAGTCTTGTTCTTTTGTTCAGTCGGCATCGGCAAAGTGACTGAATGTATGTCGACATCACAATCACTTGAACTTTCCGCGTAACCCACTTGAGCCATTTTGGAGCAACCTAATCTAATTAGGCTTGCTCATGGCTCAACCCAAGTTAGGACGACTCTTATGGTTTGATAGTTCACTACTATGTGTTATTGAGCCTAACTTATCTTCTAACCTAAAAGCCCATCATATTCCTATATTAGACTTCCCCATTACTGTTGCTAGGTAAGAGATTACTATTGAAAGCCGCCCTAATCTTGAGAAAGCTAGAACCGGTCCTACTCTTCCTGCTTTGTGCTTCGGCTTTGTACCTCTTTGGTGGAACCATTTCTCTCCCTTTTTCAATTAGCCTTTATGGCTAAATTCCTTGGCTGTAATCTCTCATCTCAAGTCCTTTGTGGGCTATTCCGTGTTGGAGCAACCATTGGAAGTGTTGGTTGTGGAGTTGTTCATTTTGGTTGATTGTGGTGTTGATTAGAGACTAAGCCCGGTATTCCTTGGTTAATTGACGATTTCAACCTCACAAATTTTTCTAATGGATCTTTTTGGCAAGGTTTGCTCGGAGGTTCTTGCTCCTTGTAAAGAGTTCTTCAAAGAATTTTCCTTCGTCGTCAATTTTTAGTGTTATTTACTTTTTACTGCTTTGATATAAACGTTTGTGATAGAATTAAATTTTTTTTAATCTTAATCATCTAGAAACAATAAATAAGTGACGTGTTGCTTTTATTGGTTAATTCAACATATGAGGATCTAAATAATTTCCTAACAAGTGGTATCAGAACGATACCCCGTGACATGTATATCAAACTTTCAATTTGCTTTCTGCCAAACTCGAGTCTCAGATTGGTAAATCTGCATATTTATTTCCCATTGGAAATTACTTCCTGTGAACTCCATCGTTTTGAGATGGTAAACTCTGTTTTCACATGTGGAATTTTAATTCAAAAGATAACTTCATGAGAGAAACCAAAAGTCTCAAATCAGAAATCAAATCTCTGAAGTTAACATTAGATTTGTTCTTATGAGCATGCCAAATATGATTAAGAATTCAACACAAGCACAATGCACCAAATTTATACATAGAATATAACAAACTGATACAACTGAACCATTAACCATTAGCAAGTCACATGGAACCCAAACCATACCACGTAAGGGATCAATTTCAACTTTTGGAACACGTACCAACCCTTTTAGGTCTTCAATAATGTAGGATTAATTTGATTGTTTGACATAATTATCTAGAAATAATTAATTAGTGACTTGTTGCTTTTAGTTGTGTAATTTCGCACCTTGGTTCTAAATATTTGGTAAAATTGAACTTTTACTCTCAAAGGGCGAATGCGACTATCTTCGAAATTTCACGATTGAATTTCCTTGGATCGAAAAAACATTACATTTCCATCAATTTTATTGGCTAGTCACTCCAAAGATTGTTTGCTTACTAAAAATTTGGAGATTAGACTTAAAAACGGAAAAAAAAAAAAAAGAAAAAGAATTATAATATAGAGTTCTGAGTCCATGATGTTGCAAATATATCATTAAAATATCCTTACAGCTACATTTGTTACGAAACGAGAGACGTCTTCAGAAAGAATCTCGCTCTAATACTAAATTCATGCTCTAATTTCGACTAACTGTTATGTTGTCTTGTTGAGCCAAAGTGCAAGATGAAGAAGACTAAAGTTCGACGGAAGAACACGTTTGTGGTTCGTAGAGGACGGATATTTTGAGATTTGCATACTCGATTTCTCAAGTGTACAACAACTCTTATAGAAGTTGAGTTACGTATGGGCAAAGTAGATTTTTCGCATGTCATTTCCATTATTTTCAATTATATTATGAATACAACGAGAAAAGAGAATGTCAGTCCCACAAAAATTAGATTTTTAGTTAATTTTGATAAATGTTGATGAAATATGTGATTAAAAATTGTGAATATTATTGTTTTTTATCTTTCCCGGGAAAATGGTCACAACTCCAATTAAACTTCGCTCACTCGTCAGCTGTCACTACGGGATAATGTGGCGACAACAAACAAGGAATCTCTGCAGCGTCACTGGTGGACGCTCATTAACGGCGAAGAAATGGGACGCGCTGGTGATCGGGGGCGGCCACAACGGCCTCACAGCCGCCGCCTATCTCGCCCGATCAGGCTTGTCCGTCGCGGTCCTCGAGCGCCGCCACGTTATCGGCGGCGCTGCCGTCACTGAAGAACTCGTCCCTGGCTACAAGTTTTCCCGATGTAGCTACCTCCAGAGCCTCCTTCGCCCTGCACTTATCAAGTCTCTTTCTGTTCATATACACTCGTTAACTGAATCACGCTCACACACATGATTGATGAATTGTTGTTAAGTTCACGTTTTGATTCATTAGGTATTTTTTATGACAAAGGGAATTGGAGTTGAAGAGGCATGGATTGAAGATGTTGAAGAGGAGTCCATCGTCATTCACTCCCTGTCTTGATGGACGCTACCTTCTGCTTGGTCCTGATAAGGAGCATAATTATTCGGAGATATCGAAGTTCTCTAAACGCGATGCTGAGGCTTATCCTAGGTCAGCAATCACATCGTGGTTTTTTCTGCGTGAAGCGTTTGTATTCTTCATTTTTTATTCTATGAAATGGTAAACCATAAAATGGAAAGACTTGGTATTGAGTAATCTAACGGTGTTAATGTCATTCTATTTAGCACAACCTATAAAACTAGATGTAGGAAAAACTTGTGAGGAGATAGGAAACAGAAATGGGTTGGATAAATGTTGAGATTGTTGACAATATCTTTAATCAGTCGAAAAATGCAACTGTGTGACGAGTGAAATGAGCTCTCTGAAAATAATTTTAGGAAAGCAATAGGTTTTAGAGCGTGTTTGATACAAAGTATTAGACTGGGGTGCAGAGTTTAATGGTCTATATTCTAGCTTATTTTTCTTATTTAATTATGTCAAGCCACCTTGGAAAACAACCCATTAATATGGGGGCCTTGGATTTGGGTAATAGTAGAATTGAATTGTAATGAGACTCATTCTGTTTGTGAAGACCAATTTTAAGCTCAAATTATTCCGTGAAGCAATGGAAAGTGGTTGTGGAAAGTATCACACATAGGCCAGAACTCCGATTAAATTGATTTTGGTTCTATCATATATTCATTGCTAGGTTTTGAAATGTGCATATGATTTAGGCCATTCTCAAATAGCTTATGATGTTGGTGCATAAATAATACGTTGAACTGGTGACATGAACAAACAAAATGAGAAAATTTTGTGATTCAAGTTTTTTCGAATTGTTTCTTTCCTGGTGCAAAATAATTCGATGAAATACAATTGGCATATCTGTTTCTCTCCCTTATTATTATTATTTCTGCACTTGGTTCTCATATATAGGTACGAGAATCAGTTAGAGAACTTCTGTAAATTCATGGATCCACTTTTGGATTCGTCTACACCTGAAACTTTGCAGGGAATCTCATCTTTTAATGCCCGGATGAAGAGTAAATTACAGAAGTCTGTTTTTTGGGCTCATTGTCTGCGACGAGCACTTGTCTTGGGGCAAAAGGAGATGGTGTAAGAGTTCATTTTGTCTTCTAAGTTGGATATATCTTAGTTGCATTTTGTTATTGGTCTCTTATCCTGCTAATTTTGAGAGACAAGAGCCCGCTGTAGGTATTTGTTTGAGCTCAAATAGAGACAGACTTCTACGAACTAATCCACCAGTTCTTTGCTCACGTTCATTGAACTTTTCAGGGATTTCATGGACCTATTACTGTCCCCTGCTTCAGTAGTTTTAAATAACTGGTTTGAGGTAATAACACGATTGTTATTCCACTAAATTTGAATTATACATTGCCATGATAGTGTGTCTATGGAAGTATGTGTTTCTGTATTTCTGAATGATCATGATCTTTATCCTTTATTCTTTAAATTTGAAAATAATTCAGCTCAAATTATTCAATTATCAAGTATGAAGAAACTGAAGGCTTTAAAGAATATTTCTGTGTATCACAAATTTTACCTGTTGGTTTGTTGGCTATTTTTTCTTTTGTCGACTCTTCTATCTTGTCTTCTATTTGTATTTCTCTCACATTCATGTCGGACTGTTTTTCCCTCGACTGTCTTATCAAAGCTCTAACGGTTTCTCAATGGACGATATTCTGCAACAGGTCTTTTTGGCAAATATCAAATCTCTTATGTATATTTTATACACAATAATTGCTGTTAACCTGGAAAAAGTTGTGGGAACGAAATGGAAAACGGAATCATGACCTGATCTTTGCATGGTTTTCTAGATAAGTTTAATGCTGTAATAGTAGGATGAGTTTAAACTGCTATGTCAGCTAACTCACAGTGTGACTGGGTTGCAGATGCTTTTAGGAAGTGTTCCTGGCCTATCATCTCTTCCTCCTGTTTTCCCAGCAGAACTAAAATATATCCAGTGTTCCTTTAAATCATTAAATACATATCTTTAGTAATTCATATTTAAGTAATGCATCAAAAACAGTTTGATTTGGACCTGTTGGATTTTCCCATTAAATTGCATTGTTTTTAAATGTTTTAGAGAGCTTTGCGCCATGTATTATTTGCATCGTTGTCATCATCGTTATTATTTAAAATATTACACTTTGTAACTTTATTTCTTTAAATGCCACTTACTGTTTCTTGACTTCATAATTGACAGAATGATATCTTGAAGGCAACACTTGCAACAGATGCTGTAATAGGAACCACAGTGAGAACTATATTTCCTTATCATATTATGATCTCTGAAGTTAACACATGTAGGATTGTTGTTACTGAAAGATATCATTTTACCTAGGATCCCATGGGATTCTGTTTTTTTAATTTCATTTTGCAATGGTAACGCTGTATTGTACAGGGGAGTGACAACCCATCCAGGAATTTTTCATTGTTCTATAAATGAAAGGTTGCAGTTATTTCATATTTCAGTAATAATCTTGCTTGTATTTGATGCAATTGCTAAGATATCTGATGTGTCTTATAATTCTTATCACCCTTCAGTTATTATATTAAATTTTCCCGGAGAGTGAACAGGATCTAATATTTTGGTGTGAAAATTCAAGGTTGCTTTCCAAGGTTTATACCTTCGGCAGAAATGCCAAAGAAATTTTAAACATTCAAGAGGGTGGTGGTGTTGATCAAAATTTACAGAACCAAAATATGAGGGGTTATCGAGAAGCAACACCAGCCCTTAGGAGTATCTATAACATCGAACTAGTGGGAATGACTAGTTATAGCTGACTTGAGTTGGCACAGTTATCATAGGTCCCTCATAATTACACAAATAACATATTTTTTATTTTTTTATTTTTATTTTTAAATTTTTTCATTCTGCATTTAGCAACATTTTTGTCTTGAGCTTGGTGCCCTTGTCTAGTATCCATAGGTGATGGCGGGTGCAAATGAAACATATAGAAGACATTTTTTTACATATATACTATTAGCCCCTTCCATTTTCTTTTGCTTTTATTTGCTTTGAGATCACAAAAAGTGCAAGGCTCAGATTTGGCAAAATATTGGGGCCTGAACCAAAATGCTCGAGTCTGTGTGGCAAGATAGTAGCTACTAAAGTTGCTATAAACAATTCATACATACTGCACATAACGGATGTGGTATAGGGGTTGCATGAGTTCTTTCAGTAACTTTTGCTTATTAGGGGAAATGCAGCAGATAGGTTATGCACCAGCAGAGTGAACCAGATTTGGAGAACTTTTACGTTAAACGTTGGTATTATGTCAAAAAAAAGAAAAAAAATCTAAAAGGGAAATAGGAATTGCCTTTTCAAGTCAGTCTGCATATTGAAGATTCTTCGGAACACTACTGTCAAGGACAGATTTTGTAGATTCTTCCTCATATTCTGTTACTATTCACGTGGCTTGCACTAATGTTCTTCCTGATCTTGTTCCATATTTTATTGGTCACTGAGGCATACATTGATGGTCATCATGTACATTATTTTTATGCATATTTAGGATCAATTACAATTATAATGCTGTATCTGTATTATAAAGCTTCATTGTTTTTGATCTATTATTTAGTAATGAGATTCGTCCCTTTTTTGTATCTTAGGGTAGTCCCAATACACCTGGGAGTGGATATGTTTTACTACATCACGTGATGGGAGAAACTGATGGTGACCGTGGAATTTGGTCGTAAGTATCTGCTTGAAGTTGATACAAGGGAATACAGAGTACTAGTATTATCGTGCATTTTTTTGCTATTATTAATTTTAAGTTTCACACGACATTGTCATTAGAGAGGGGGTAAGATCCCAAATAGCTAGTTAAGGTTGATCTTGTATGAAGTGCATGTATCATTTTAAGTATTTAATAATTAGACATTTCTTATAAAATTAGATTTACATTGACCTGCCTACTTTTAAAACTCACTATTCTATTCTCAGCATCACCTGCATGAATTATCATGTTATGTACTCTTCACTTCTTAAATGATATAATTTTTAGGTATGTTCAAGGTGGGATGGGTTCTGTTTCTCTGGCCATTAGCAGAGCAGCTAAAGAAGCTGGTGCTACCATAGTGACAGAAGCCGAAGTAAGTATGTGCAAACTATCATGTTCGTTTGCACATCTCCTTAAATATATTGAAAAACAAATGTACACTGTAAGTTATTTTATATAAAGTGCACATATCCTCTTGTGTATAAATTAGAAATTTTGAACTTAACATTCAGACGAAGTTGAGTTTAGATGATCTTTGATGCCAGCTTATCATTCGGCTGGTTATTTATATATTTGTTTGGGTCTATGGAGGAAAAGTGAGAAAGGACATGTAAGCCAGAATGTAATAATGTGATCAAAGAGCATGGACAACACATAGTTGAGCCTATTAGTTGTAAACTGCTTGCAGCATCTTTTTGTCACGTTTACATTCTAGCTTTCTACCAACATATTAGAGTCAGTTCCTAAAAGGATGAGGGAGCTTGATACAGCAGATTCAGGCGTCTAATTTTCTCAGTGTTTTTCTTACAGCACCATGTGCCTAGTGATTACCCCTAGATCTTCCAGGCGAAGACCACAATATACACTAGACTCTGGATAACAAACTACTTAATCTTGTTTCCACTTAGGTCCTAAATGTTCAAACCTTGTCAACTTGAAGTCTATACTTCAACTACTATGCAGTAACCAAGGAACCACAATTGACAGGGATCTACATTTTAGGGTTTTACAATCACTCTTGATCAAGGTCCTGATTTTTCTTAGGCATCAGTTTACTCCAATTAACGTTTTTTTAGATGTTTGTTAAGGGACTTGATTTTCCCCATCTTCTGATGACTCCATTGTCAAAATCCCTTTAAAGTCACTGTGATGTGACTATTTTTTGCTCTGTTGATGCTCATTTAGCTAATTTGTATAAGAGATCAATTTCGTCTACTGTCTTATATTTGCTCTTAGGCAATATTTCTTCCTTTATCTTGAATATTGATAGGATCATGCACTGTTTTTTCTTATTATTCCCTTATTTGACCACCTTTTATGATATATTGGTTTGTAACAGTTTACTAAGACTAAATGTCCATGATCTACAGTCTCTCTTTTAGTAATGGCAAAATATGAACCCATATGATCTGCTAACTAAATAATATCATAGAGGTTGATTTTACTCACAATCAGAGGCTGTAGCTGTTAGTGTCACTAGCTGCCTTACAATTTTTGTGTCATGCAAATTGGGCATTGACTAAATGGCTAGTGAGATGCCATACAATTTCTACCCTTGACGGTCACATATATAAGGCGGAGCCTAAAAAACAGTGGGAGGAGCCAGGTCTCAAACCGTGCTCATGTTGAAGAATGAGATGGCGACTCATAGCTGTGGCTTAGACATTACTTCGGTGCTTCTTNCAGAGGCTGTAGCTGTTAGTGTCACTAGCTGCCTTACAATTTTTGTGTCATGCAAATTGGGCATTGACTAAATGGCTAGTGAGATGCCATACAATTTCTACCCTTGACGGTCACATATATAAGGCGGAGCCTAAAAAACAGTGGGAGGAGCCAGGTCTCAAACCGTGCTCATGTTGAAGAATGAGATGGCGACTCATAGCTGTGGCTTAGACATTACTTCGGTGCTTCTTAATTATTTCAAAAATGGCAAAAACATACCTGTTTTTGTGATTTCTCTTTCTATCGAGATTCCCACGTGATACACTTTGGATCGAAAACAAAGCGTCTGTTTACGGAGATTGTTGTAGTTTTCATAGTTGATGCTTTTATGACTCTCCATTCTGTCGGTAAATTGGAAAAGAGAGAATATGCTATGTTGAATTTGTTCTAATTTTCCTTCAATGTTGATCCAGAATGTAGTTAAATAGACTCAGTTATGGACCTTCAAACTCTTTGCTTGTTTATTATTTTTGGATCATCAATTTGCTTACCTTGATATACTAAGAATTGTTCATTTTAAAAGTAAAACTATGCTATTATGTTTTTTAGGTCTCGGAATTGATGATAGAAGACCCAGGCAGAGTGTGCGGGGTAAATTTCTGTGTGACATATCTCATTGATGTAGCCAAGCCTGCACAAATTTATATTTTTGTATTTTGACTGAGTTATTCAGGTTTTGTTGGCCGATGGTACAAGAGTGCGCTCTTCGGTTGTGCTGTCAAATGCGACTCCATACAGAACATTTGTGGTGAAATTTTAACCCTATTCTTTTTTCAATATGCTGAGCTGAGGAAGTGGGGCATGAATTTTTACCATAAAAAATAGGAAAATGCATGTTAGCTATGACCATGAATTGTTGACTGTTGTAGGTGGTTGTTAATGATAATCATGTATTATGCTGTACTGCCAGGAATTTGTACCAAAGAATGTGCTTCCAGATGATTTTCTTCGTGCTATCAAGAACTCTGATTACAGCTCTGTAAGTCCAGTTGCGAAATGAATTAATATTTTCTCCATCTTCAAAAAGGAAACTTGGGCAGCTGCTGTCTTATGTTGTTGACATACATACTGTAGTCTGAGATTGTTAATAAGGATTTATTAGGTTTCTTTTCCAAGCTTTATATCGAAACCCTTTTCCTGTATCCTTCTTCTTCCTTGTGATTTTTTATTTTCATGTTTTCAACAAATTGAACTGAAATTCAAGAGGTCCTTGTTCACTGGACAGGCAACTACGAAAATCAACTTGGCTGTCGACAAATTACCTCAGTTTCATTGCTGCAAGTTGGGCAATCCTGATGCGGGTCCTCAGCATATGGGGACCATTCACATTGGTTCTGAGACGTATGTCATCATTTTATTTGTCATCTTCTGACCATTTCAGATGTACTTACTGTTCCATTCATCATAACTTACATCTTGAAACGTTTTCAACCAATAGAAGAAGGGCACTGGAACATCAACTTGTTAATCTTTAAACATATTTTTAAATGTCCATGCATATTTACCTGGTCAAGGAATCCCTCAAGTTAACTCCTAACCAGCAAAATTATTGGTTTGAGATTTATTTTTATTTTTTTCTTTATTTTACATTGTTGTCAGTACTTCCAGGGAAGGAATAGACGTGGTCTGTTCACAATGCTTAAAACTTGAAATCTTCTGGTGCTTTAGTTTCTAATTTCCAATTGGTCGACAAATGGAAGAAAAATAATTAAGGTCCTTAGGTTTACAATTTTGTCACATATTAGTTGGTCTGCAGCAAAACCACCATGAACACCAGAGTGATAAACTTCAAATAAGTGATCCTGAAGCATTTGTTCATGTTTCTTCTCCTCGTATTTCTAACAGGTTATGAGCTAATGCATTAACATATAATTCCTAACTGGATTGTTTGTTGTGATGGTGAAAGAAAGGCTCCGATTGCACTGGCCTTTGTTACAAAAATTTGAACACAAGTACAACCAGTGTCCATTGATTCTTTTATCTTTGGTTGATGAATAAAATTATGACTATTAAATTATTTATAACTCAATCAGTATGCAGGAGATTGACTCTGGTTGTCAGGATGCTGTAAATGGCATACCATCCCGACGACCTATAATCGAGATGACAATTCCTTCCGTGGTGGACAAGACTATTTCTCCACCTGGTATGCAAAATTTTCTTCGTGATTCATTCCATATATATATTTTTTTTATTTTAATATTTAGAGCCTGTTTGATAATGTTTAAAATCGAATTAAAATTGAAAATATGGCCTTTACATGGTCCCACCCGTCTAATAAAAGTCAACAATAACGGCTATATTTTCAATTTTAATCCGATTTTAATATCTACCAAACACCCTCTCAATTTTCTTTCTCTGGGAAAATTAAAGGTTTGTTTATGTGGTTATCTCTTAATTTTTTCTATTCTTTTCTTAGTATATACTGAATACTGAGGAAAAGAGAGCACAAGTGACTTGATTTGTAAAGTGAAACTTGAAATTTATATTGTTAGGCTTTCTTGTTTGATGGATCCTTTTTGTCAGGATCATTCTTTTAGCTCTGCCTAGCTTCTTGCTCTTGTTACTTGTTAAAGAAAATTAAAATGAGTGGGGACTTGTTGGGCCTGTGACCCAATGATTTTATGTTTAACCGAGTTTAAGAAGGAACTTGGACTTAATATGCCATAATAGTTCAGATCCGTCTGTTGCCAATCGTTATACTAATATTCTGGGCATTATCATTAGTTACCTGTTCTGACTCCCTTCATCAATGGATTAACAAAGTTCTTTACAGGGAAGCATGTAATTAATTTATTTGTTCAGTATACACCTTATAAACCTTGTGACGGCAGCTGGGAAGATTCTGCTTATAGAGTGAGTTATATTTTCAGTAGTTGATGTTCAAATATATACATACAATGGTCATATTATATTTTCCAGCTACGTCGTCTGTTTTACTTAATTCAGCATGCTTTCTTATCATTGAATCTTCTAATGTCTTGCTTTTTCCACTACAAATAATTTCTTACAACAGTAAATCTTTATTGCAGAAATCATTTGCCGAAAGATGCTTCGCCTTAATTGAGGAACATGCCCCTGGCTTTATCTCATCAATTATTGATTATGACATGTTGACTCCTCCGGACCTTGAAAGAGAAATTGGTTTGACAGGTAAACTTAATTGAAATTACAATTTACAAGGATATTATAACTAAAATTTAGTCCACACATTTGGCTGCTGCATACCTTCTTAAGAATATCATGGCTCATACATTTCTTTTAATTTCTCAGGAGGAAACATTTTTCATGGTGCCATGGGATTAGATTCACTCTTTCTTATGCGACCAGTGAAAGGATGGTAATTCTGATGCTCAAATATTATCTATCATTGATTCTTGCTTAAATATTTGCTTTTATCAGACTGTAATACAGTAATTTTATTTTTCATCTTGCATGCAGGTCAAATTATAGGACCCCAGTAGGAGGTTTGTATCTGTGCGGGAGCGGTGCCCATCCAGGTGGAGGGGTAATGGGTGCTCCTGGACGTAATGCAGCTCATGTGGTCATCCAAGATATCAAGAACTCATAGAAACTAACGCTTGTATTGCCTTCACGAGATTGACTTCTTCAGTTGCAGGAGCTTCTTGTAGGGGATAATCTTCGTCTGGCTTTCAATGTCTGGATTGGCATTAAAGATTTCGTCAAGAAATGTAGTCTGGATTTGTACTCAAAACTTAACTGCCTTTAGTTAATATTTTGGTATGTAATGCTGCACTTGCAGTAAGATCTCTGCAGTTTGTGGAGCAATGGAGAGCCGGTTTAGACGCAACATGAATTTTCAAATTTCCCTGTTCGTGTTTTAACAATCTTTTGTGTGTTTTCAAATCTTAATCTGCATCTCCCTTGTCTACAACTCCAGGCTGCAACTTTTTTTAAGTCTTTTTATATCCATATAATTAAAGCGTAATTCCTGGCTCAAACAATGATACAAAAGATCAGGCTGCTTGAACAGGGTATGAGTTTCCAATATGCTGTAGTACAAGGCTTAAACTGGGCCTAGTAAGTCCGTGCTTGCAATTTATTATGGTGGACCACTCACCCATGTTTTAACTTCCAATTTCAAAAATAAGGTTTAAAAGTTTTTGTTGTACAAAAGTCATGTGATAATTTAATTTTTTAATATTGAATAATAATATTATAAAATTAAGGGACTTTTGAAACATTAGCAGATTTTCGTCAAACATTTGATTTGTTGCGGTCGTCACCTCTAACCTTTTCAAACGTTGTTGGTGAGGCCTTTTAGATGGTTTCCGTTAAAAATGCTGTCAGTTGACCCAATAAATTAAAATCTGACAATTTTTTACCAATTAAATGAGGATAAAATTGAAACTTTATAATATTACTATTGAGAAGACGAGACTAAAAAGATCATATTTTTCTTCTTCCATGTGAAAAAAAAATGAACAAAGAACATATGTAAAGTCGGGTTGGAATGTCTAAAAATTAGCTGCTTCAAAGTCAAGAAAATAACAAATGAGCAACTTTCCATACCTCAGATTCTCCCAATTTCTCCACCACCCACCGCACTTGCTGTCAATTCCTTAAATGAGTTCCTCAGAATTTCCCCAAAATCATATGGGTTCTTCTTAATAGCATCAAACATGGTACTATTGTTTCTTTGCTCGTGGAAAGAAGAATGGCATTTAAGATGAAAATTGGTTCTTCATTTCCATGTATATCCACCTCTCTTTGTTCACCTTTTCGAAGTAAAGTGGCTCCCAAGGTATGTATATGTTTGTTTCACCATTCGTATTTAACTACACATTTCTGCCTTTTCTTTTTGGTGATTCTAGGAAGCTTATTGGAAAAAAGAATTGTAATTATTTGTTTTCTAAATTATTGAGATTTTAACAGAGTTTTGTGGGGAGGGGAGTGGGGGGTTTTGGGGGACGATAAACATTATTTTCCTTTTCCTTTTCTTTTTTTAATTTTTTGAATTATATTTTACATGGTAATATTATAAAGTTACTATTTTACCCTTATTTAATTGGTCAAAAATAATCAGACTTTAATTTTTTGGGTCAGTGGCGGCATTTTCAACGGAAACCATCCAAAAGGCAATGTTTGAAAATGTTAGGGGTGATGGCTGCAAAAAATCAAAGATTGGGGAAAAGAATTTTAAAGTTTCAAAGGTTTGAGACTTTTACTGCAATTATCCCTAAAATTAAATTAATCTACATACCCACTCAACCCATCCACCGCACTCGATTTCTCTTCCAAACCCTAAAATCATTTTCCTCCTCTATCTCTATTCTCTCTCCCGTCTCTCTTCTCTATCCTCTATATTCCCTCATCTCTTCATCATCGAAACCGACGTCGCTGGTGTTTTGACCATCAGTGCAACGATTGCTATGAGCATCACTGAAGCATTGCTCGTAGCAACACTCACATGTAACGCTGCTTTGCGACACTCATATCAACGCTTAGCTAATATTTTGGGGGTGATTTTTATTGGTTGTTGGTGTTTTACAAATAGTGGTGATTGAGTAGATAGTAGTGGTGAGGTGATGATGGTGGTGCGACGGTGGTGTTGAGGTAGCTCGTTGTTTGATTGGTGTTGATGGTAGGGATAGGGTTGGGGTGGGAATGTGATGCATGAGGGTCCGAGTCACATGGTGAGTTGTCAGATAACACGTTAATGGCTCTGAAGTATCACGAGTTGGCAGATCGACGCAAAGATGGCAAGTAATCGCCTAATTCTGGAAATTGAGACGTATTTTGGTAATTTGA
>CAIGRL010164277.1:0-10655 GCA_903798325.1 Fraxinus xanthoxyloides | reverse complement strand
CAATTGAACTGTCGGTTTCACCTGTTAGCTATTGTTTGTGTCACTTTTATACTATTAAATGCCGACATATTGATCGTGTAAAATGTTTATCATTGCAATCTCAATTTTTCAAGTACGAGTAATAATACGAGTTTAGCCTACGCATCAAGAAATGCACTCGGTGTGGGAGAGTTTGCCATAACCAGGCCACATGTAGATTTCTTAGTTGTTTGAAATAAATGAGTATGAGCAAGCAAGTTGAATTTATAGTGCATTCCATCACCTGCACCAACAATTTTTTACTTTTCCATTATCTTCTTGAGCATCTACAATTAATCCCTCATCACAGGCAGAATTTGATTGATATCAACAAAGTTCGTATCTTTATATTTAGGAGAAACGAACTTAGAATTGTGAAAATAAGAAAGGAATACTCCCTGTATTTATTCTCAAGAAGTTCCAAGACAAATTTGTACAAGTAAATAGAAAATAAACTAGAGAATAAAGAATAAAATTCTATATAGTGAAAATTCATCATGAGCAACATTACTCAAATTTTCAAACTAATTTAAGAATAAGAGCACGATGCCATAAAAATGCCTTAATTTACTATTTTTGAATTGTTAAATACAATATGGTCATATTAATTTGTAAATTTGCAAATTACTATTCCTCTCTCTCTCTCTCTCTCTCTCTCTCTAAAATAAAGATAGCAATCTTCTTCATAAAATGGTGAAAGATTCCCTATTTAATAAAGCATTAGATTAATTATTTGTGAAAATTTTATCGTTTGGTAGTTGGACATTGATGAACACATTTAATGCTATGAAAAATGTATTCCAATCTCACACTTCAAATGCTACTCCTTAGGTGCTGATCGTAATTATTGATAGGTGAATCGTCGAAAAAAACTGTGGAGATCGACAGTTCAAATGTCGGGAAAGACATTCAAGCCATTGTTTTCATTGGTATGATATTGCTACATGAAAATTTCAGGTATGAGTAATAATTTGAGATTTATTGTGTCGCACGAGGGACATTTTGTGTATGTAGGTGACGAATGGAAGTTGCAAGGAAACAAAACCACTTCAATCGTAATATTGGGATGATTCCCTTTACATGAGAACTTGGATAACTCGTTGGTACACAGGCTGGAAATATTGTCGACAGTGATGAGCAACCATCGCCACATTCCACGGCATCGAACCTAAACGAAGTGGTTGCAACTGTCATATGGAGGACATTTTGTCCACGTAGATATTCGTGGAATATGTGTGATGTTTTAAGATATTAGATCTTCCTGTACGCTATGAATTGTAGGTTATTGATGAAAGATTTGTTATACTCTTTTTACATTAGTTTCTGGAAATTTATAGTTGTGTGCAATTAATATGTATGATTCACCCATTTCATTCAATTTTATTTCTTGTAAATCAAAGCATCTAGCCTATTTATCAAGAGTTTTTAGAATCCATCTCATTGGGAAGCACTGCTTTTAGAATCATAGTAGTAAACACATAAAATTCCCCATGTCCACAATATTTACACATCTATACAAATACAGATTATATCATGAATCATATTATTGTCCTTTAGTCTTTACTTGAAAGCATCAAATATGAACTCAATCAACATCATTCACAATAACGATGTATTTGCGCAAAATAACATAAACTAAATATACATGTCGATGGACCTAAAATTTTTTCCAAATAATTATAAAAACAAAACATGAATGTAAAAACCTTCAAAATACCACAAATTATAAGTTCAAAATGGTACACTTTTTTTTCAAATAAAAAAATCATATTACTTCACATTATTTTCTCTCTTCCTACCACTCCTAGTGTATAGAGTCCTAGCGACAGTTGAGGGAACCTCGATACAGCATTTTCACTAGGAAACAATTCGTACGTCCTCCATGTGTACATTCATCTTTGGACAAAACGAACTCGAAATCCATGTACAACACTATTAACATAAACAAATTCCAATGGCCAGATGATAATATAAAATGCATTTAATTCACACGACATGTAGTGGAGCATCTAAAACAAGTTAGAAATTGTATTATAACTATTAAGAAACCAAGTGAAATTGTCCAGAACTCCAGAAAATATCTGTCTAGAATGAAAGACTTTCACAACAGATGGGTTCCTGAATTTCAAATATAGACATAGATAAAGATTTCAATAATCACTTCGCTTGTTCCAAATGCTATGTTGGTCGAACGGGAAAGGAGAGTTGGCGGAGGAACGGCCAAATGAGGTAAGAGCTTTCAAGATTTGAGTTTTGCTTCTCTTTTGCAAATTGGAGATTTGAAGATACGAGTTTTTGTTTTCTTGCTTTTGCAAATGAGGGGAGAGTAGGGTCAGACCGATGAGATTTTTTGATATTTGGGATGGTGTGGGGGTGGATCTAGAGTGATATTTTTCTACTTATTTATACTATTTTCTCGTCTAGTCAAATCAACTTTAATTAAGGATACTCAAGATATTTAAATTTTCTATATGAACAAAAAAGTTCAAAAGTGACATTCTTGCTAAAATTATTAAAATATGACATTTTTGAAATCCGAAAAGTGACATGGGGTACAATTTTCTCATCTCTATCTTTTAAGCTATGAATCTCGCACACAATGACTAGGCCAATTTGGACGGCAATTTAGAGCTTATTTTATAACCCCATCAAATGCGCTCTAGATCACCACGTATGTAAATGAAAAAAAATTCACGATTAACATCCATAAAATCATAGTGCTTACAACAAATTTGGGGGAATTCTATTCACGTTTCACATTATTGTGCATCACGTGAGAATCATACGTGTTTATTAACACTTTAACATTCACTTTCTTTCTCGAAGTATGCTAGTGTAATCTTATAATCAATTTTAATATTTGAAATATTCCATGTCAATATCTCTATGTACTTAACTATAAATGTAGTTCTCGTGTACCAAATATCCCATATAACAATCAGGCTACATGTACATTTTTTACATCATGCCACGTGCGATATCACATTGGACAATTTTTTTTTATAAAAAAACATACTTTCTTGCCAACAAATTTTTTTTTTAAAAACAATTGAGTGTTAAAAAGAAGGTTAAATTTTGAGTGTACATTTAGCATTGTTCCTCATATAATACGAATAAACTCACGTGTCCCTACCTTAAATGCAGAGTTCCTGCTTTTATTGAATTGGACCATGGATCTTTTTGGTGATTCAATGTGTCATTTCAAGTCCTATGTTGCAAACGTCTCCATGAACTCGATCAACAATTGTCCTACTACTTTGAATTTCATTAGATGTACAGATCATCTGTCGCATGGACTAGTGATTATTGTTATTTTGGAAAAAGTCTCATTCAAACATTACGACATAATTACTTTAAAGTAATTGGACAGTGTAACCAGTTTGATCAACATGATCACAGTATAATTTGAGCCCACTGAGGTCACAATGTTTTGCTGCGCTCACATGTGCTAAAGGTATCCAACAATCTTTTCCCGGGATGGAACGAATTTCGTCTCCTATGAAAGCAGCACGGTAATTTGCAGGAGTTCCAATGAACTCAACGAAGTGTTTTTTTTCACTTTTAGAACAATATCATAATGAGAGAAGGGAGTGAGATTTAAAGCAGAGAATGATTGCAATGAAAATTGTGCAAATTTTCTGGCAGCGGGGTAGGCTATTTATAGATTTGTTCGTGGGCATTTGAACGACCTACAAGCCTTTTTAGAACAGTCGTCAATGTTCAAACAACCCCTTAAAACCTGAATAGACAGCAAGGTTCGATTAACAGTAGGCTGTTTAGTCGGTTAACAGACCATTAAAAAAATTATTACCTGAAAATAAGCTAATTAAAAAATAATGATTTCATTAAGTACCCAAGAATTTGATTAATTACATTTGATCCAAAATTAAATAAATTTTATCCAAAAAGATATTATAGTACAAGGACGCACCCGCACATGGACCAGACCGGGCTGGGCACGTGCTCATGCCTTGCCTGCCGAGCCGAGCGGGATGGACGGACGGCGGCTGTGGCGCGCATGTGTGGGGTTTGGACCGAATCCAATGTGATAGATGTATCCCCCTTCTAAAGACTATTGGACCCTTTGGGACCCAAACCCAAGTTCCAACCTTACACTATATAAACCACATCAAAGTTTTCTAACTTTCCTATGTGGGAAAAGTGTTTGAGAATTTTCAATAAATTAAATTCTTTACTAGTTTATAGTTCCAAGTGGGTTACTTTGATATTAAATATTTCATTCAATTTTAAATAGTTTTCAGTAAATAAATATATCCCGTTTATCACCTCGCGGAGTAGAACGTGAATATGTTTGGTCTTATTATAATCGACATACGGACCCCACTCGAAGTGAGACTTAAAGTTGACCCATTTTCACTAAACTATGTCCAACAATTATCTGTAATAAAAATATATTGATTATTTACCAATTTTTATTGATAAGAGGACTCTCTTCATTCTAAAATCACAATCACCTCAATTGAACTATTATGCCCTATTTTGTAGAAATTAAAATATATATTTTAATTTAAATCAAAATAAGGGTGTGTTTGAGTTACATTATTTTAGAAGAATGTATTCTAGAATAGTAAATTGATGGAGAATATGTGATTGAAAATGAAGAAAAAATTATTAATGCGACAGAAAATATTATTTTATTAAAAAATATTTAGTTAAAAATAAGTAGAAGAATGAGAATGAAAATTTTAATATATATTAAGTATGAGCTAAATAATTAATTTTAAACACATATTTTATAAAATTCATAATTTTTTAATCATGTATTTTATCAATTTTTATAAAAAAAATCAAACGTGAGGCTATAATTAGTTCTCCAGGGCACCATAATTGTAAAACGACCAATCAGAATTCACGTACTTAAATCTTTAATAATATCTGATTAAGAAGTACAACTTCTCACTGCAGGGAGGGAATTATTAGCTACATTCCGTACGTACCAAAAGTAACAAATGCCAAACAAATCGACGGCCATGAATTCATATCAGCACATTAAGCACCACGCGTTCGATAGCATATTCGATCCGCCTCGCTCAAAGCATGACCCGCCTTCTTTACCGCTTTTACCCGATATACTCCGTACAAAATGGCATATCCGAAATTTTGAATAAAACAATGTCCATTTACATAAACGATCCTCCTCCCCACACTTCTATATAAAGTAAGCCCGCCCTCATTCGAAGCCGCTGCGTCGGGAGGGAGGGAGAGAGTTCCTCTAGAGAGAGAAAATAAATAGAGTGAGAAAGTGTGAGGAAAATCATGCAGAGCGAGAGAGTAGTTTTTCTTTTCTTTTTAAATCTCCAATTTTGTGCAATAAATTCTCCTATTTGATTTCACATTTGCAGAACTTGAATGTATTTGTTCTTGATTTTGTGAGTTTGGGAGTTTTTATCACAACTAATGAGTCGATTAGGGTTTAAAACGTTGGTGTACCATGGTGATGTGTATTTGGGAGAGCTGGATACTGTTCCCGTGAAGGATGGGAATTTCCAGTTCCCTAACAATGAGATTCGTATTCATACAATCTCCCCCAAAAGTGAGAGATGTCACCCTCTCTCGGTTCTACAAACAATTTCCTCTGCTTCAGTTCGGTGCAAACTCGAGCCTAATGCTAATACAAATTCCAATCCGAATCCTGAGCATTTGATCAATCTACACGCGTCTTGCTTCTACGAACTCAAGGTCGCACAAAGAACTACAGTTCTGATAGTTTTATAGATACTCTGTTCATCTTGTGGATGTGTGCTATGTGAATGAATGGATGTTGTAAATCTTAATTAGTTTTAGTTATATTTGTTGCAGTTCATTCATTGGAATGATACTTAGCTTAGCCATTTATTCAATTCATGCATATGGCCAATTATGAATTATTGCTCCAATGAATGTAAAGGTACCCGAGATTCTAGATACAGTGCTTGCAATAACTTCCATTTGGCATCATATGTGCATTTATGTACATCTGTATGAATAATCTATTGTCTATTGAACTGACAATATTGTAATTTGCTCTAGACGGCAGTGGTGCTACTAGGGAACGAGGAGGTTCATTTAGTGGCAATGCCTAGTAAGCAGAAGAAATTCCCTTGTTTTTGGTGCTACTCAGTGCAGAGTGGTTTGTATAGTGCATGCCTATGGATGTTGAATACACGATGTTTAGCGATTGTGTTTGATCTTGATGAAACTCTCATTGTTGCCAACACAATGAAATCATTTGAGGATAGAATTGAGTCTTTGCGGGATTGGATTGAACGTGAGACTGATCCAATTCGGGAATCTGGAATTGTAGCTCAGATGAAGAGATACGTTGAAGATCGGGTATTACTGAAGCAATATGCAGAGACTGATTGTGTTGTGGATGGTGGGAAAGTGTATAATGTTCAGCATGAGGAGGTGCCTCAGCTATCTGATGGGCTCGAGCAGGTGGTTCGGCCTGTTGTTAGATTGCCAGAACAAAATGTTATTCTTACTCGCATTAATCCTGAGGTTAGGAGATACTGTTGATGCCATCTTGTTTACTGCTGTTACTTCTGTAATTAATTATTTTCTTGCCATTACTTTTTGATCTATGAAAGTTAGTAATTTCAATTTCAGATTTATTCTGCAGAGCTTCTTAACACATGATAACCACGATGACACTTGAATATAGTGTTAAATGAACTGAGGAAATACTGTCATATATTTACCGTGGAATTCTTATCTATAGTAAAAAATGAACTTAAATTTGATGATTGGAAATAAAAGAAGACTTAGAGAGCACCCCACGCTCTATTTTACGAAATAGGTTATCAAAGACGAGGCTAAGAAGAATGAAAGAGTTGCCTATCATAGTCAATGAGTGTTTGCTCTTTATAATCTTCAGGAGGACATCTTTTTATGAGACGTAGTCTGGAGGATTCTAATTTAGGATTGCATTCCATCTCTGGAATCAAGACAAGAGAAGTCTTCTATCGATGCTATCTTCCGATTACTTGCATGAGCTGTCCTGTTCAGTTTGGCGCTGTTATAGTATCTACTTTTCTTATTATAGATTGGTTGCTGGGTTCTGCAGGTTAAGATGGGTTTAGATTAGGATTCACCATTGTAACATTATTGTAATTATTGGATCAGTTTTGTAATTCTCTTTGTTGTTTGATTCACATCACTCATTGCTCCTGCAATGGTTGCTTTCCTGTGTAGAATCGTGATACTAGTGTGCTAGTCAGGTTACGACCTGCTTGGGAAGATTTGAAAAGTTATTTAACTGCGAAAGGTAGGAAAAGGTTTGAAGTTTATGTTTGTACGATGGCTGAAAGAGATTATGCACTGGAAATGTGGAGGCTGCTTGATCCAGAAGCACGCTTGATTAGTTCAAAGCAACTACTGGACCGCGTTGTCTGCGTCAAATCAGGTGAGCATCATATTTTTATGAGAGGGCTTCCTTTTAGCTGCTGCTGATAGTTTAAGGGCCTTAGCTTATGGCAATTATTTAGAGCATCTCGGAGATTCGAAAAATATTCTTCCTTCTAGTTTATATAATTTTATAGTTAAATAGTTGAATTTGTATGAATGAGGTCAAAATATTTTAGCACTTATCTCTAATGTTTGATCATATACATGAACAGGAGATGTTTGCTTTTTGTTCACAGTGAATTTGATCTCATTCTTCTATTTATCTTTAGCCCTCTCTAGTAAAATAATCAAATGAAACTCTTATTTCGTTTAATTATTTATATCGTTGTTTTCTCAGGGGCAAGAAAATCTTTACTCAATGTTTTCCAAGGTGGAAATTGTCATCCAAAAATGGCAATGGTAATTGATGATCGCTTGAAGGTGTGGGAAGAGAAGGATCAGCCTCGTGTTCATGTAGTACCTGCGTTTACTCCATATTCTTCTCCTCAGGCAGAGGTATTTGTTTCGTTTTTGTAACATGTTTTCAATTGCTCACCCCCTGAACTGCTATTGATGGACATATTTTGTCGATCAGACTGCATTTGCTGTTCCAGTCCTTTGTGTAGCAAGAAATGTTGCATGCAATGTCAGGGGTGGTTTTTTCAAGTTAGTCAAGTTCTCGTAATTTATTGAAGTACTTAATAAATAGATAAATGTTGTATATCTTGGTAACATTCTTCTAGATGGGTGCTCTGTATGACTTACGCTTTTTTTCATCAACACAATAGAGAGTTCGATGAAAATCTACTTCGAAGAATATGCGATGTTTTCTATGAAGACGAGGTGGTTTATTTGCCTTCGCCACCAGATGTGAGCAACTACTTGATGTCAGAGGTATTCAGATTGAATTTCTCTCTCAATTTGTTTGTGAAGTATGATAGTAATGTCCAAACGTATATGCTGTCAGGATTCTAGTTTTGTGCCGAATGGACATCTTAATGCTCCAATAATCGAGGGAATGAATGGCCCAGAAGTTGCTCAGAGATTGAACTACATGGTAGTTTCTTGTACCAGTTGATGGTATTTCACGTATTTATGTTCTTCTACTCCACTTGAAAAACATGAAGGGGAATGTTTTTGTCATCCATATTTTTGCGTTCTTATGTTATCCAGGAAGAGAAGAATGTTACAAATGCTGTTTCTCAATCTGTGACTAACAACGTAGAGATGAAATCTGATAGTCATAAGCTATCCGTTGCAAGTGCTATTGTTCCACCATCTTCAAGAGCAGTATTGCCTTCTGAAAGTATGGGTCTTATTTCAGAAATGTTTTGATATTGAAAATTGAACGGATGGTGATGAACAGCATGCTTTTAAGTTTATTAAAATCCAGTTACTTTTTTGTTCTTGTTTCATTGGGCATCGTACTTCAATTTTATGAAGTAACATAAATCAGTGATGAGATATTTTTTGTTCTTTTTTATTTTCTTTCCCCCAAATGCACTGTAGAACCTAGTTTACTTGGAGATCCATTTAGAAGAGAAAACAGGTACCTAGCTTCGACGGAACCTTCTCTATTGACTAGATTGCCTTGGCAGCAACCTGCACCATTCCTACAACCACAGGGGGGGTGGCTAGTAGAAGACGCTAATAGAGAGCATTTCAATAATCGATCAGAAGGAAATCTTTCAGAATCTGATCCATCCGATAAACAGCAAGGTCGTCAGAATTCATTTACTAATGGTACACCGCCTTCTGTTCTTCCGGGACTATTATCACATGTGCCTCAAGTAAAGAAGGAAGAGGTTGCTAAAGCACCATTTGCCTTTTAAATGTTATTTTGATATCAGCTTCCTTCTTTGCATACTTCTTTTACACGGTTCAGTTTCATCTATAAGCAGGTTAACTCAGGGCATGACGCACCGAAACAGAACCCTCTACTGGCAAATCAGTTTGCAGGTACTTGAATTTTGTGTTATTATTGCCATATTATCTCATTATACCTTGGACTTTTTTCGTTAAATTTATAATACTACGAATTGAAGGAAAACTGGCTATAGTGATTATCCACCATCTCTACATAGAAAAAGGAACTGTGAATTGAATGCTTTGTGTCTTGCATTGGGAGATAGCATTACAGTCATGCTATTGTGTATGAAGTACAATTGTATTCTATTGCCTCTATGGATGTTAATGAATGCAGGTCATGTCATAAAAGTGCATTTTTCCTTCCTTTGTCACTATTGTCTAGTGAGTAATTGCTGACAATTGTACACAGCATGAGAAGGCACAAGAAAAGATTGTTCACATATAATGCGGATGAAACTTTTGCTAATAGTGGACCTATGAATTGACCCTTAGTTTGGAAGCTTACATGATCGGCCATTATTGGGCTGTTGAATCAAATTGAATCAATTATTGTTTTATTTCGTGCATCATAGTTGATTTTCAATTTTTATCTTCTAACTAATTGGTTTTTGCTTTATGGTTGTTATATCCCTCTCTTAAAATATAATGAATTTACCCACACTGATATACATTTTTATGTTTACGTGAGTCTATGGCTACAGTTGTTGAACTTTATTTTCCTTCATATTCTTTTAGTCCTTTTCAAAAATGATTTTCTTCTTTTCACTGGCTGAAAATTTTTGCATTCTCAAACATTAGCTAAATTGAATCTGCTCATTTTCATTGACAGAAGAAGGTGGATTTATTATATTAAGGAAATTTAAAATGTACAGATTTAGAAAGATGGCAGACTTGTATCCTTACTGTATGGCAAATGATCAATGACTAAGTCATTAAAATTCCTAAACAGATAGTAGATAGCTATCTGATTATGAGTTATTCTTTGTTGTTTTGGACTGTTGTCCTCCACAGTTTATTTAATAATTTCAGCTGTTAGTTGCATAGGTTTAGCCAGTTATAAACGTACCTATTGAATTATCATTACCCTCTAAAAGCATATACAAGAAACAAAAAGGGATAACCTATACATCGCTTTCTATAGAGGTGGATGTACCACATCAAGTTGAATAACATATAAAGCGGTCAATTTTATTGTGACAATTTATATCCAACATGCCAATGTTGCTATCTGCAACTCATGTACATATTAGAAAAACCGTTAAAAGTTCTTTTTCCCTGAATTTCAGGATCATTTCGGTGCATTAGGTAATCTTTTTGTGGCGCTATTGCTGATAACAACTGAACCTTGGGTTTTCCTCAATCTGTATTTTTTTTTTTTTTTT
>CAIGRL010164255.1:0-10865 GCA_903798325.1 Fraxinus xanthoxyloides | reverse complement strand
CCTCCTCTCCACTTCCTCTCCGTTGTTAGCCAGATTCTTATGAATAATAATGGGTCCCGCGATTTCATTGCCGAATATTGTGGCCATTAATTTTTGGGTCCATTCTTAGATTGCAATGCACCCTAAAATGCGCGTGGGGTCACGAGGCATCTAATCACAAATGGATATAATAATTCTTGAATACAGATAGATGAAATCAAGCCAAATTTCAGTCACTTGTTGACCAAAATATTTTAAAACCATCTATTTGCACAAGAATGTTGTTTGTTATGAACTAATGTAGAGTATAAACCAGGCAACCCAGCTTCTTAAGGTGCTTTAGTGGACCTCTCGAGAAAAAAGAACGAATGAATCTTGTAAGATTCCCAAGAAATTCTCCGATTTNATGCACCCTAAAATGCGCGTGGGGTCACGAGGCATCTAATCACAAATGGATATAATAATTCTTGAATACAGATAGATGAAATCAAGCCAAATTTCAGTCACTTGTTGACCAAAATATTTTAAAACCATCTATTTGCACAAGAATGTTGTTTGTTATGAACTAATGTAGAGTATAAACCAGGCAACCCAGCTTCTTAAGGTGCTTTAGTGGACCTCTCGAGAAAAAAGAACGAATGAATCTTGTAAGATTCCCAAGAAATTCTCCGATTTCTTCCGGAACCCGTTGTCGGACTTGATTAATCGCCCTTTGCTGTTCAAACTGAATCGTTTCATTTTTATAATTTTCTAATTGTTCCATACCCCTCCAAACACCGAGCAGAATAAAATGGATCATGCCTGCCTTTCACCCTGCTCCCGATACAATTTCGACTCCCCCAACGCACAACTTATAGTGAAAGTGTTCTTCAGCATTACTCACATTCTATCTTTGGAATCAAATTCCCATTACCTACTAGACAGACTTTCTAACGACAGATTGCTGTTTAAAGCAAGAAAAATCCATTGAGCTTCCAATGGAAGCTTGTAGAAAAGCAAGATTCAAACAATTAGGAATAACTACAATGTTAACTCGACCAAACAGAATCTAAATCCAGATATCAGAATCCATCGAGTAAAGATAGCTATACACTAAAAGAACGAAGAGATCTTTTCACTGAATAACACACGTACTCTTTCTGATTAGTGATTAGAGCCTGCAAGCCCTTGAATGTACATTATCAGTAAAAGATTACAAATTGAACAAAGCACAAACAACTTCACTCACTTACATAGCTTCACGTGATCAAACGAATGATGATAAATATAAAGAAGAATTAAACAAGGATACTCCACCAAAAAAAAAACGCATCCATGCCATTCTCTAAATTAATTTTTTGTTCTTTTTTAATCTAATATAGTATATTACTGTAAGTTGAAATTTCGAGTATACCAAAGTGTGTTTTCTGTGCAGCGTAGTTTCCTCATTGACAGTTAGAAAAGACGCATACGAATTCCTGCATAAGAAATGTACAATAATGAGTATTAGAAGATAGAAACATAAATATAATAAGAGAAAAGTGACACAAAGTTCTCCTTTTAAAAGTTTGCTGCAACACTCCTCGATTTGGTATGAAACTAATTATTCCTCAGTGTGAATGGATGTATTTATGGTAATTCAGTCTCCTCAGCTAATCGACTATTATGGTCATTACAAAGTACATTAGTTTTTAAAGCACTAATCATGAATTCTAGGACATGCAATTTTGCCATTAGAGCTCCAAAAGATAGAAGAACATCATAAATTGTCATGGGCCCCCTATGAAATGCAAGTAAAGAACATGATGATTTTATAGGATTAAGCCTTTCAAAGGAAGATTAAGCCCCTCAAAATCATTACTGTCAACGTTATTTCAACAATGCTTACGGAAACATCAAATGAAGTGGGGAATAACAATTTTGTCGTAAGGTTTCAAATTTATAAAACAGCTACTGCATGCGAGAACTACTTGAAAATGTAGAATGATGAGGATTAATCAATGAAGGTCCAGGCAGGCAAAATTGCTTTCTTGGACATGTTCTCGCTGAATAGTCAATTCAGTTTAAAATTCAACCCCACCAAGCTGCCATGTGAAATAAGCATGATTATAATCAATGAAGAATTCTTTGCTAATTTAATTTATACGAAAAATACCTTTCGTCGGTGGGGGGGTTAGTTACTTTGCTGATTACTCCCTCCAAGTCCTGGTGAATATACTTTTCAGTCTATTCCCAGAGAGCTTCTGCAAGGCCTTCTTAGCTCCGACCACCTCCTTTTCTGCCAGTATCCGCATATGCCCATAAGCACCGGCAGCCATGAGCGTCTTCCGGCAAGTATGACTCCCTCCGGACATAATAGCTGCCACCACTGCCACTGGAAACTTCTTTGAAGTAACCTCATTCTTGGGATCCAGCATTAGCATCAGCCTCATCACACACTTCTCATCCCTTACCAAATCTTTCCTATTCAATTTCACCGATAACAACGACACCAAAGCATTTGTTGCCACCTCCTGGAGCCCATCGGGCTTTGAAGACTCCATCAGTTTCACTAAAGATCCCATACATCCACCTATAGCTCTCTTATTATCATCACTTATAGACAATTTAGCGAGCAATGAAGCACTAACGTGTTGCAACATTATGTTACCATGTTTTATAAGCTCCCCGATTTCTAAAATAAACATGGTTGATCCTAATAAAATTTGTTGGCTTACATCTGAGTCAGATAACGAATAAATAGCACGTAGAACATGTTCTAATGTATCAGAATTCGATGATTCATGAAGCAATAGTAGCAAGCTTTGCAAAGCCTTTTCTTTTAACAACAAGCCGCGAAAATACTCACCTGATGAAGCAAGTATAGCAATGCAATTCGCGGCCTTTTCTTGGGCAGAGGGAGTTCCTGTAACAAGTAATTGTACCAAAGCAGGAACGGCTCCTTCTTCTGCTAATGCAACGCGAATTTCTTCAACTGTGGAAACATTCTTAATAGCACCAATTGAGTGTGATTGAGCAGTCCCCGAACCAGATTTACACAATTCAATTAAAATCGAAACACCCCCATAGGCTGAAATTGCCCAAGCATTATCGGTATCCGCAGTGATGAATTCAACCGCCATAGCTGCTTTTTCCTTCATGGGCATCGAGCTACACTCTATAATCCTCAACAATGGACCCAAAGCCCCCTCCTCAAACAAACATTTTCTCGAATAATCACTCATCGAAAGAAGCATCGACACAATAAGCACAGCCAGTTCTCTTAAAGAGTCATGGGAATTAAGATCCAGTAACAGAATCAAGCACCTCATATTCCCTTCTTTCGCGACAACACTCGCAGACTTTTCGTCCTCCGAGAGAAGCTGAACCAGTGAATCCAATGCCTTTTTTTTGAACTCAAGGCCGCCGATCTGGAGCCTGGTGAAAAGATCCTTGACGAAAAATGATAGGTCTTCCTTCGAGGCGTTTGCAGTAGGGTGAGGAAGAACAATAGCAGTGGACTGATGGAGAACCCCTGAACGAAGTAGAAGGTCGAGGTCGTGAATTTGCTTCGACAACCAACCAGAGGCCATGTCGAGGTCCGATTGCATAAGGAGCTTGCCGGGATTGAACGAAGGATCGCAACATTGATGGCAAAGGGTCTGTGTACGATAAACAGTGGAGAGAATATTCGGAAGGAGAGAATGGAGCAAAGGGTTGTCGGACCAGTGCTGGAAGTAGGAGACTTCGGAGAGGAGGGATTTTAAGGAGGTAAGCTTCGTTCGGAGGATTTGCCACCGGGATGCAAAGGAGATTATGGAGAGAGTCGACGGGAGTAACTGAGTCAGAAGCTGTATTATCTTGTCAACTGTTTCCGCCGGGGACGGCGGCTCTGACGGTGATAGCGGCGGTGGAGTGGTGATAGAATGCATTTTCACTTGGTTACTTTTTGATGATGGGAAAGTGCATGTGGAATGAGAGAAGAGGAGAGAGGTGTAAAGAAGAGGAGAAATGGAGGGAATGGCGTAGACAGGAAGCCCGTGAGAGGTGGGGTTGGGAGTGACAAGAGAATGGTGAAAAGTAAAGCGCACTCTTTCAAAAGCTTTTTGCAAACTTGTGCTATGTGAAACTCGTGAACCCTATCCTACGTCCACGTTATAAATTCGTTAAAAAATAAAAATTTCGGTAGAACGATATCATATACACGTCATTCCACTCAAGTCATAACATTTCCGACGTCGAATGAATAAGGTCATATTTGATCAGACTTAAAATCCAACTATAATTGAAAATATAGTCGTTATTGGATCTCACTTGTCTAATAAAAGTCTACAATAACGACTAGTTTTTCAATTTTAATCCAATTTTAATCTCTACCAAACACCCTCTAAAAGAGAAATAGAGTGGGAGAACAAAACCGCTCAAATTCAGAAGTATCATGAAGTTATTGTGATAAATTAAAATTGGGTGAGAAGGATTACCAAGAACAAAATTAAAATTTCGATTTTAATTCAAAAAATAGGCTCAAGCAGAGGCCAAATGTCGAGAATAAGATTTTCTACCACAATTTTTAATAATGCAATATTATTAATTCTTGGGTAATTACAGACAAAACAAATTATGGAGACAAATGAGAAGATTAAGGAAACCCATCGTCTTAGCATATTCATTTCTCATTTGAAAAATTTGCGAAGAAGTTGAAGTCAAAGTCACAATTAATTTTAAGTATATATTACATGAAACATAATTTTTATCAAATGTTTGAAATGGTATTTTGATAGAAGTTGAAGAAATATATGGTTGACCAGTTAGTAAAAATTATAAATTCCATTAAATGTGTAATTATAATTAATTATTAATTTGACTTCACATATATTGGCTAATTTTGACTTAATATGCATTTATTATGAGAAAATAAGTATAATTTTGGTGTTTTTAGCAAAAGTTGGATAGCATTTTAGTCAAATCCAGTTACTTAAACAAAACCTAGGCACTCCAAAAAAGAAAAGTGAACATCTGACAAAAGGAAAGTGAGTGAACACTTTATTGTCAACTTTGTATGCGAATGATGTCTTTGACTTGTAACCATGGTTACTTAACTAACCGAATTCTTATGACGTGTTTGGTTTACCTTAAAAACACTCAAAATAAGCTAATATTTTGAGGGTTTGCTTCTTTCGTAAAACCGAAGTCAAATCCTCTTAATAGTTTTTGGCATTTGTTGTTAGGAAAGAAATTTTGATTTCTTGCTATTTCTAAGAAGTTTAGAACATAACTGCAATTTGAGAAATCCCGCCTTTTATGTTTCAAATTTGGAGAATTTTATTTTGGGCCCGTTGTGGTTTGACTCAAATTCTAGTGGGTATTGAAATCTAAATTGGAGTAGTTTTGAAGAGATCAAAGTTATAGACCGGAGAAAAAAGTCATCGTATTTTCGGCGTTAGCTGACTGCTCAAGCGAGTCTGGTGGAAAATAACTCGAGAGTTTGTCACCTGCCTATCACTGCCCTGTCGCTCGAGCGACATGTTTTTCCGACCCCATGCTCGTTTCGTTTTTTGACGCATTTTTGAACTCCTATTCTTCTACAACTTGTTCCTAGGGTTTTCATATATCTAAGTCACGACTTTGTAATATACATAATAATCATAACATTAAGAGAATTGTGAGAGAACATTCTTGAGAGCCTAAATTTCAATTGAGATTATTGAAATCTTGATATTGTAAACACAAAACTATTGATTATAGTGGATTATCTTCCTCTAAATTTCTTATGTTCTTATTTTTTTCGTCTTTATTTCATTATCGTCATTATCTTGTGATTCAGATTTCATAACAGGGGCTAACAAGTTGATTGCAATATTTGACAAGTTTAGATTATTCATGACTAAAAGCTACTTATAATTAAGATATTGACGATGAAAATTTTGTCTTCAAAAGTCTCTCGACGGTCCCCTTAAAAGCAAAACCGTCAAACAATGACTTCTTTACGGCAAAAATATCCACTCGTGAAATTTATTGTAGTGATAGTTTTATTACATAAATGGTTGCAACCATTGGTCAGCATCAATGTAAGAAACATGAAGAAATGGAGAAGCTTGTGTGTCATTGAGTCTCTGGACATAAGGTGCCCTTAATGTCAAATTTGCTCCTGGACCTGAGCAGTTGTACTCTCCATAAAAGATGCTCCTATATATAAAACAAACAAATAATCAGATTATTTTCTTGTCAAATTAAATATTTTCGTGTCAGTCATGTTCAATAGTAGTGCATACCAAACACATCCTAGATGGATACTTACTGGTCTCTAGTAGGGTCATTGTAGTCGTTCCATCCTTCGGGAGCAATTATGTCTGTCATACTCGTGAGGGAAAATACGACGGTGGAGAATGGCCTCCATGCTCGCCCGAGCCAAATTCTTCCCGTTCCTCCCACGCTACAATTCACAAAAGCAAAGCCACTATTCTCGTCTTTGGAAGCCCGACCATTGGCTGTCACGGCCCCATTGATGACTCTTTCTCCGACTGGGACTGGGCTGGCTATGGAGGTTATTCGACAATTCTACAAATAATTAATGTGCGTAGCTTTAATCCTTGATCCTTTACCTTTCTCAAGTTAATGTCCGGCAGCTTTTTAAAATATTTGGATTTATTAAAGATTGATCAAATGGATAAAATGTGTCTTCTCGATTTAATTTTAATGTTTTCAATTTAACACGATATTTTCGAGACTTAAACATGACCCATTAGTGAAATTTATACATTTATCGTAACTATAATAAAAATTGAATTTGTGAACTTAAAGATCAAATAAAATAAAATTAATAAATTGGTCTTATCTAATCGCCTTAAGCTTTTATATGAAATGATTTTATATCGAGATTAACAGAATTTTTGTGCATTCCTCATAGCACAATCGTGTGAATTAAGAAAATTATTATTCGTGTTTTTCATCATTTATTATGCATGAAGAGGACCACAAGTTAAATGCATTCAAGGTTGGCAATAATATCTTGCACTCAACTCCCCTCAAGAATGTATGCATTATTTACTATGCCCCTGTTCGATTCACATTAAAATTTTCACTCTCATTATTTTACTCATTTTCAATCACACATTCTTCAATAAAATAATATTTTTCCATCATATCAATAAATTTTCCATCTTTTTCGACCATACATTCTCTATCAATCTACTGTTCCAAAATATCTATATTTTTCTCGGTTTATTGGAGAAAAAAAATATATGGTTTTGTATGAGATCTCTCCATTAGACAGGATTTTAGTTTTTGTGACGGCCCGAATTAGGAAATAATTTGGTAAGATTGTCGTGAACAGGGATGTAACTTGTAACTATATATGAAGAGAATTTTCAAAATAAATATAAATAAAAAAAACACAAACTAATTACCTCGTAAAATGACTTTCCATTACCAAAGATGAAATCTATTGAACCTTGGATATAGCAATCCTTGAAGTAATGTCGACCCCTATCGTCGTGTAGTGTGTCTTGTGCTCCAAAGAAACCGCAACCCCAGAAGGCTGCTTGATCTCCTCCGACTCTAATGGCCACGGCTTGTGCTCCGACCGCACCTGGGACAGGAATCGGAGCCACATTCTGCTCGTCGAATGAGATCATAAATATTGAAGTGTTATTTCATTAATCTCCCTCTTATTTACTGTTTAATTTGAGAAATATTTGATAAAATTTTATAGAGGTCGTTCCTCCTTTTTCAAGTTTCGATTTGGTCATTTATCTTTAATTTGTTCAAAATTAGTCATTAATTACTTTAATTTGTTCCAAATTAGTCACCAACCTTTAAATTTTGTTTCACGTTGATTCATTTGCATTTTAAAAAATAATATTAAATCTGATGTGTCAAACAAAAATATATTTTTCTATTGTGGATAGGATGGATTTTTTTGAGAACTTATTCGAGGTGATGTTGATTCGAGTAGACGAATTACAAGTTGCGATCGTCCCGAAACAAAATTTATAATTGGGTTACTAAATTTGAGTGATCAACGCGAAACAAACTCTTAAAGCTAGATGAACAATTGGGAATAAATTGAAACCATCTATAAGTTGAGTGATTAATCGAACTTTTTACTCGACATACGATATACGTACCATAAAACTTATGTTCTTGGCAATAAAGTTGGTAGCAAAAACTTGCACGGAAGCACTGAAAAAAGTCCCACGAGAAGAGGTTGCTGTATCATTCCACACAATTGCAGTTGAAGTATACCCTTGCCCTTGAAATGTGATATTAGGTTTTGTTCTTGGCACTATAACTTTCTCACTGAATTAATCACCAAATAATAACAAAATCTATATAAACAATTCGATAATTCTATTAACATTGCAAGGAAGGAAAAATAAAAAGCCAATAAAAACTCACAAATAAATCCCATTATTGATCCAAATGATGGTTTTTTTGGGACTTAAAACTCCGACAGCATCAACTGCAGCTTGAACTGTGGTAAAGTTACAGCAACCATTACGGTCGACGCAGATGAACGACGTCGTGTTGGTATCAGGAGGCGGAATATCGAGCGGAAAATCGTCACAAATGGATTTTATTGTTTTATCCCGATGGTGATGGTGATGGCATGAGATTAGAGTTGAAATAAGGGGTAATGAGAATGTTTTAGGGTTAAAATTATTGAAACATTCGAAGAACATGACATGTAGAGCCAAGAAATGGTTAGATGCTAAGGCTGAAATGAAAAGAGAGAAACAAATGAGCTTAGGATTCATGTTTTTGTTTGGAGAAATTAAGATTGTAAGAGGAGGGATATGAGATATTTTTTTCTATTGAATTGCTTCTTGAAATATATGTATATATATGTATGTGTGTAGCACTTGAAGTACAAGGATGGATGGCATGTCTTGCAAATCACCCTGTCCCCGTTTATTTTAAGACAATGCACACAACCTACCAAACTTATACAACATGGATGCTGGTGGTGGAGGAGAAACAGACGTTGGGTGGCAACCACCATGTCTCAACCAGGCCGCCGTCACTGCTGCTTGAATGGGATTTTAGTATTAGAACCCTTTTGATTAATACCTTAAAACGTGACTTGAAAAGATTAGTTTTCAACTTTAATAGTTTGCAATTAACTTTATTGCTGATGTGCCTTGAAGGCGAGTGAGATATAGGAGAGAGTAATTTAAAATCTTGATATCTACTTGTGCTACAAGCTTTATTAATAGCTCTTTCACAAATGCAATATATATATATATATATATATATATATATATAGAGAGAGATAGAGAGAGAGAGAGAGAGAGAGAGAGAGAGAGAGAGAGAGCAAGGTCCCTTGATATAATTCACATCATCAACGTACACAATGACGAAATACTCGATATACCTCTCTTTGCTTGCAATTTTGAGAAAGAAACCTAATCAAGTAAAATCATCAGGGAATTGTTTGACAAAGTCTTTTTTAATGAAAGTTTTCAAAGATTTCAATAAATACTAATAAAATATGTAGTTGAAAAATTGAAAAAAGTTGTAAATCCAATTAAATGCATTGGTTAAAATTAAAGTTGACACGTTAAAAAGTACTAAATAATTTTAATTCGAGTAAAAAAAAGTTAAATGTATTTATTTGTTAATTTTATCAAGCTTAGAAATACGAATGAGATAGTGCACGAGTTTGATTGTTGTTTCGAACTTAGTGTCATATTGACTATCCTCCGAATACATTTTGACATCTCGATATATTAGCAAATAGAAAATTCTATTTGTACCTAATTTCTTACCCACTGGCACCTCATCCCAATAGGGGGTCGCCAATTGTCCATTCGGTAATTCATTAGGTAAAAAATTAGGTATGTGTAGTTTGATTCTTATCAAATGGGAAGATAACAAGGTATAATATGACGACGTATAAAAATTGTGTTGATGTCTTCCAATTTGCTTTAAAATATTCATAGACATCAATTTTGAATTGTAGATAGAAGCAATAGGAGATAAATTTTAGATTTGACTTCTATTAATTAGATATTAATGCCATGACAAGTTTCTCAACTTGCATGCTAACTAAATGACGGTCTATAAAATACATTGAAGATGCTATTAATATCGTCAATAATAGAAATCACTAGCAGAAGTGGTCGTTATCGGCCAATAACAATAGTTAACATCGTGTTCCGACACTCAACGTCGACGAGTATTCGTCAATAGTTTAACCACCATAGTACAATTAATAAAATACTACAATATTGACATGTTTAATATAATAATTGGATATAACTTACAAACACTAAATAAAAAAAATCTTATTTATTATGATGTTTAATTTTATAGTGTCCTAAGCTCGTTTAACACATATTTTCAAGTAAAAAACGATTTTTTCAGAATTTTTGATTGAAAAGATAGAACAATTTGTGGGTCTTATGAAATTTACGGTTGAAAATATTTTTTTAAAAAAAATAATTCTGAAAATTCCTTTAGCATTCTAAGCACCAACTTGATATGCTATGAATGAATGTCAAGTCTCTCAAGCAATTTTTGTGGACATAAAGTAGCCGTCCAAGAAATTGTGGTGTGGAAGAGATGCAATTTGAGTTGTAGGGTCTTCATGTAGTTTGGTGCATGAACTATATTTCTAACATTCACATGTTGACACGTTCTCAATATAGAATCTTAATTTGATGCTTTATGGAGCCCGCGACCCTCGTTTGGTGGTACAGAATTACATATTTAACTTTTCATAACTTTTGATTTTTAAGTTATAATAATTAATTTGACTAGAATACAAGTTGGGAGACTAAATGGTCTTTCTTTGCGACTATAAAGGGTGGCTCCCGTCTAATTCAAGTAACATAATTCCAACTTACAAAATTACGCTAAAAGGGATTATAATTATTCCAAGTGTAATTAAAAAAATTTCACAGAAATTTTACACCCCCTCACATGTG